>CAUYRH010038067.1:0-35935 GCA_963574655.1 Perodicticus potto | reverse complement strand
GTGTACATTGGTGCAATCATAGGGCAGAATGTGCTTCATATACAATCAGAAATATTTTGATCGTACTGTGAGAGATAGCCCTCATAGCATTTTCTTAATCACTATATAAAGACATTGATACTCTACATTTAATAAGTTTCACCAGTACCCTACTAAGATGCACCATAGGTGTGATCCCACCAATTGCCCTCCCTAATTGTGAGATGAAGTTCATGTTATAATTTTTATCTGAAATCAAACTTGCAAATCCTAGAAAAGAAAATTATAAGTTAAAACAAATGTCAAGTACAAACTCATTTTGACTGTTTTTTGTGATTCAGTTTATTTTTCTTAGATGGGTCTTCAAGTTTGTGATGTTTTTATTGGTACTTTGGGGGTTAGATGTTAGGGGAATAAGGGAAATTAGTCAAAGAGATGCTTTCTAAACAGGAAAATTAGGTCATTAATGTTTGTTCCCACAGAGCCTCTATTTGGCTTCCTCCAGCATGTATTGTGTATATCTTCTGTACCTTCTTTGATACCATTCAATTCTTTTAGTGATGCTGGTGATTCAAGTGTGTCATGATAATATGATTATTAAGAACCAAAATTCTGTTCACATAGTCTTTAATAATTAAAGACATTCAAATAATTATATTCAAAAGTCAGAATAATTGATATAAAGCATAATACATGTAAAATAAAATTTCAAAATTATAAACAATATCAACATGTTCTAAAGTGAAATTAAGCATTTATAATAAGCTTGAAAAATATTTATATAGTTCTAGAAGTAGAATTTCTTCTTTGAATTAGAAAACCTAGTGACTTCTCTAAAAAGATTAATAATAAAAAAAATGAACAATTTTTCATTATAGTAAAAGTGAATTACGGATGTGCTTGTGTGTGTAAGTGTGTAATAGTGATTCAAAGGCCAGGTAAGAACTTCCTAGGTTAACCTTCTGAGGTTAAACAGGGGAGAGTCTTGACTTTTTTTTTTTTTATTCCTTTATGACATTTTAATGATCTCTGGATGCTAACTATTGCTAAAGAATATTCTGAAAGTTAGAGAAATTCTTTGGGGGAATTTTTCAGGTATGTTTTTGTTAAGTGCTTCATATGAAAGAATTCTCAGATCTTCTATAATTTCATGACACAGGACATATAGTCTAAGTGCAGGTGTATTTCTTTAACTGCAAGCATTTATTTAACGAATTTCCTTTAGAGTCTTCTGGTGTCAGACACAGCATGACAATAGTTAAGGATCTGTCACCATTACCATTAAAAACCTTATTGTTTAGGCTTTGCTTCCTTGACTGTTTCAAATTACATCTAGCTGAAACTTGCCAAAGAAGTTGTCAGCTTAGATATGACTTTGATTTTGAAAAACTGTTGAAAATAGGAAAGCCATTTATAGTGACAGAAAAAGAGAATTTGGCTGGCATCAAGTGTCTTTTCTTGCTGAAATATACTTGTTCATGAAATTTTCCAAACAATTGAAGTATGGATTAGTACATTTTGACACTTCAAAAATAAGCACGCTTTACAACAGGGCAGCAGATAATTAACTGGAAAAAATATATGTCTACATGTATATTAGAAATGTTTCCTGGCTCCATTTTACAAAAGGTGTCTAATATGTCACTATGATAGGCCTGAAGTGGAAAGATTCTATTTATACAGAATATGAATCAGGAACATCTCTAGAAACATCTACTGCAAAAAGAATATTTGCATAAGAATATGCATTTTTATCTCTTTGGTGTCTTCTGAGAATCAGGTCAAAGCTATAGGGTTTTTCTCTTTTTTCCTTTTTTGTATAATGCTTAGATTCAGAATAAAGTAAAACTTAAATAGGTTAATCAGTAAATTAGACTTCCTAAGAAAAGATTTTTCTAAATTGTGAAGTCTAGCAGAATCACCCAGAATATAATTCATAGAGATAAAAAGATGGGAAAATGAAAGAGAAAGTAAGAGGCATGAGAAAAAAGTAAAAGTGCCAACATTTACCTAATAAGAGTTCTGCAAGAAAATGGAGAGAATAGGTAATTGTTTATATTTGAAGAAATTATGACTGAGTATATTTTTCAGCATTGAAAAAAGACATGAATTCTCAAATAAACAAGCAACATTGATTTACAAGAAGGATTTGATAAATAAATTTGTATCTAGAAAATCTAAAAACTACCAAGCAAGGAATCCACATTGCTACTCTTTTCTAGGTAATTTTAATGAAGACAGACCTCACACAATAAAAAGTAGATGCCAGATATCAATTAAGTAATCTTTTGTAAGTTCTACAGAAAACAAATCTGAGATTCTATTCCCAGATAAAATGTTGGTCAAGAAAGAGCACGAAATATAGACAAATGTAGATATACAAAGACTGAGTTTGTTATTTATAGGGCTTATCATTCGTGTATTATTCTTTCTGTTGAAAACCTACTGATATTTTCACTTCATCATTAAGAAAACTGAATCGAAAAGGAAAAAGTGGGAGGCAAATAAAAGAGAAAAGGATGTTGGTAAATGCTAACTGGTGTTGACTGTGTGCCCCTAACACCTGCAATGATGTAGGGAGGGAAGGAGGCTGGTTAGAGTTAAAGCCATGCTAAGGGCCTCCTCTGTTTGGAGTAATAAAGATTTTGATTAAAAATAGAATGCTAAAAATAAATATTAAAAATTAAAGGCAAACATAGAAAGAATAAAGATAGAATTATGAACTGAACCAACTGTTGGGTTGCCCGTCTCCTGAAACGTCAGTGTTTTGGGCACCTGCGTGGGTCCTTGGTTTCTGGAGCACTCTTGGTCAGAAATAACCAGACACCCCAAAGTAAGACAAGCATGAAACAAAATTTATTGAGGAAGAAAACCGTAGGTTTATAGAGTAAGAGCAAGATAAAGGCTTATAGAACAAAATCCATTTGCCCTGGACAATGAACAGGCTTCCTTCACCAAGGTAAGTAGGCAGAGGCAGAAGCGAGGGTTCTCTTTCATACTGTCTGGGTCAGATCTACCTTGTGGTTCAGAGGTCACCTTGGAACCAGAGTCTTACTGAGCTTCTGTAGATGTGGACCTTCCAAGAGCCTCTCTGAGAACCCAGGGTCAGGTGAAGCATGTGATGTGATAATTAGTCTTAAGGCTGTTTTAGGCCCCCTTCAAGGCTCTCTTTTGCCTGTTGTCAGGCTAGAGAATCTTCTTTATCCTTTTGCAGTTGAAACACTAAGTTCTGATTGGTAGATTGGTAGAGAGATTCCTCCTCTCCAGGTGTGAGCAGTCCTTTGGGACAAAATTAAGGTGGGTGGAACTCTTGGTGGCACCAAGACGGCAGTAGAGGGGCTCAGCCCTTGTCCTCCTTGCTCAGGAGTTCTTAACTAACTACCTAACACACCCTTTGTAAACTGTGTGCTCATCTTCAGTTTTAGAATCCATGTTTTAGCCTTGATAATTCATGTCTGGTTCAATATGGAGAAGATGGAGACTGGTTTGACTCATTGAAACAGAAGCCACCTGATTGAGTCTCCTTTTTTTAACCCACCCTGTTTCCAGGAAAAAGAAAATAGCATCCTTCAGGAAAAGTTTAAAATGTATGTATATCTATACTCTTGCCAGTATCTACAGACACATGATGAACGTCAGGAAGATATTTTGCTAAACTTCTTTTGACTGAAGAGGTGTGGGTGGCTTTGGAAAAGAAGAAAGTGTTCACAAAATGAAGTTTCACCATAATGACTGCAATGATGGCAGCTACTGTTTATTGAGCATCTACACAGGCTGAGCACATTGCCTTAAGTCGTCTCTCTTAATTCTGAAAACCACGTTATGCTTTAGACATTATCATCCCATGATAATGACGTGACTACTTGTATGTAACAGCTTGTAAGTGGGGACCCTGAATTTGAGCCCAGATATCTCTCTACCTCCTTTAGTCTCTCTAGTTTATTATCTTATATTTGATATAATGCTCTCAATATAAATAGCTTGTTCTAATGGTTGATATATCCTGATCTTTTGAAACTGAGAGAGAAATCAATGTACAGAATAGGACAATACTCTGTTTTTCCTTCTTCCATAGCACTTTTCACTTGTGGTCTTTGTGTGTCATATTGAATGCATAGAATAAGAGATAAAGTTCATCCTCTTCAGTGGGCTAACTCTTTAATTCTTTAAAGAATACTTGTGAAACCATATTGCTGTTTGATATGTGCTTAATTGGATTTTGTTTTTTTGTTGGGAGAGTTGGTAGGCTACTCCAAAGTACTCCCAACGATAGCAAGTTCTTTAGGCAGGGGAAGTAGAAATAAAGTGATTTTTTTTTTTTAAAGGAATGAGGATGGATACAGTGGCTCATACTTGTAATTCCAGCAATCTGGGAGGCCAAGGTGGGTGGATTGCTTGAGTTTAAAAGCTCAACACCAGCCTGAGCAAAAGCAAGACCCTGTCTCTACTAAAAATAGAAAAACTAGTATTGTAGGGGGTGCCTCTAATTCCAGCTACTCGGGAGGCCAAGGCAAGAGGATTGCTTGAATCCAAGAGTTTGAGGTTGCTGTGAGCTATGATGACCTCACAGCATTCTACCCAGGGTGGCAGAGAAAGAGAGAGGAGAGACTGTGTCTCAAAATAAATACATGAATAAAGATTAAAAAATATAAAAATATAAAGAAAGAGAATCATATAATGGTATACCAAATTACAAATGTCAATAATTTGTTCAAGTCTATAGGAAAAGTTGCGTCTATTCAAGAAAGTAGGGCATCATGTTATATGACACCTTGCTCTATGAATGCTGTCTATCCTCACTTCTAAGTTCTAACAATATAGAAATAGGTGAAATAGTCTGGCTGTATTAAAATGCCTCAAGCAGGTGTTGGGAAAATTGTACAAATTTGGGAGAAAAATCCATCCGTGTGAATCCTAAGCCATCTGAGAGACAGGCGCCAGGGTCTGCTAGCTCTGTCGGCTGCTTTTGGATGCCAGACATGTGCCCTGTTCAATCGTACCTTCCAGCAAATTCAAGCCATCGAAGCAGGCTCCTGGTCAGGATTTGGCTTCTCGTGTTGGTTTCACCACAGGGAAGAATGCACTGAGCAATGTACCGGCTATTACATTAGTCTCTTATGAATTGAAATCATGGTCTTTTGTTTTTGATAAACTAATCTCTACCTAGGATATTCACAAGATCCAATTTCCGAGCCTTTAAAACTGAAGAGCCATCTCTGGGTCACGGTGCTGCCTTCCATGGTCTCTCAGCAGCCAGCCAAGCTGCCCCAGGTGATGCACACTTCCCTCCAGTCTACACAGTTCCACTGGCTCATGTTTTTGATCGTTTTGTTGTTGTTATTTTGTTTGTTCTCTGTGTGTGTTCACGTTTCTCTAGCACCAAGATTGTTATTTTTAACTTCACTTTCTCTGATTTTGTTGGCATGTCCTGAAGCAAGATTTATGGATAAATAAAAAAAGAGTGATTTACACTGAGAACAAAGGAATGTTTAGCTAGCAAATCTAAAACAAAACAAAATTTCTTTAACCTGTATAACATGGGCTTAAACTCTACAGTTAAATTTGCATGGCAGCATAAATTCCTAATCCTTGTGTACCGTATGTGCTGCTTTTGCTTTTAGAGTACTAGAGGTTGTGCATTTACTTTCAAGTTCAGCCAGGCACAATGACTCACTCCTGTGATCCCAACACCTTATGAGGCTGAGGTGAGAGGATTACTTGAGGCTAGGAGTTCAACACCAGCTTGGGCAACATAGCGAGGCTCCATCTTTACAAAAAAAACATTAAAACCAGGAGTGGTGGCACACATCTATGGTCCTAGCTACTGGGAAGCTTAGGAGGGAGGATCATTTGAACCCAGGAGGTTAAGGTTGTAGTGAACTATGACAGTGCCACTGAGCTCCAGCCTGGATGATAGAATGAGACGCTGTCTCTTAAAAAAAAAAGAAAAATCTTCCCCAAACAAAATGTTTGATTCTTGATGATATTTGCAATAGACTGAATGTTTGTGTCTCCCTTAAATTCATATGTTGAAATCCTAACATCTAAGGTGATGGGAGGTGGAACTTTTGGGGAGATAATTTGGTCATGAGAGTGTAGCCCTTGTGATGAGACAACAGCTTTATACGAAGAAACAGGAAATATTGTGTTGTCTCTCTCTTTGCCACGTGAAAGTACACTGCAAAGGTGGCCATCTGCAAACAAGGAAGGGAACACTATCTGACACTGGCTTTGAGGGTATATTGAGCTTGGACTTCCTAGCTTCCTAAAATTGATAAATAAATGTTTGTTGTTTAAGTTACCCAGTCTATAGAATTCTGCTATAGAAGTCTTGGCTAAGATAATATCTCTTTCAGAAGACTCAGTTTATAGGCTAGGCACCTACAGCTCAGCAGCTAGTGCACTGGCCATATACACCGGGGCTGGTGGGTTCGAACTTGGCCCAGGCCAGCTGAGCAATAATGACAACTACAACAAAAAAATAGCCAGGTGTTGTGGCTGGCACCTGTAGTCCCAGCTACTTGGGAGGCTGAGGCAAGAGAATCTCTTGAGCCCAAGAGTTTGAGGTTGCTGTGAGCTGTGACACCATGGCACTCTACCGAGGGAAACATAGTGAGACTCTGTCTCAAAAAAAAAAAGGAAGACTCATTTATAAAACTCAGGATATAACCTTTGTATTTATGTGTGAGAAAAGGATAAAATTTCTGCTGCTCAATCACCAATCAATGTGAACTGACTGATAATAAATTAGTAAAAATAAATTGGCCATATCAAGTAACATTTATTTTGAAAGAACAGTAGGAAAAAAATAATAAACACATAACATGAAAACTGAAATGCTAACTTCTTAGAACTTTTGCACTTTCTTTGAGGTGGTTACCACCAGAAGTGTTAACTTTTAAGTCTAAAACAACACAGAAAACACAGACAAGACCTAGGGATCAGAAGTCTTAGAAGTTCAGACAAAATTTTGTGATTTGAGGTCTTAAGAGACATTGAATTTGCTCAGAAAAAAAATTTTTTTCTAGTGTGGGAGGCTTTCCAGAGGCAGTTGCCCCTTACTGAATTATGGGTATATTCACATGATGCAAATAATGAAAAAATGGGTTACACCTTCCACAATGACAGAGCTCTCTCTCATGAAGGAACCAGAGGCCAAGAAGAAGCAAGACCACAGGTATGAGTCTACTTTTCTTTTGGACTCTCCATCTTATACTTCCTGCCTGAATCTTACAGATCTGCAATTTCAAGTTTGTACACCTCACACTGGCATTGGTTTTGTGAACGTCTCTCTTCTCCTCTACAACATGAGGGTGATAATATCTAATTCCAGGTTCTGGAGGGTCAAGTGGGTTGATGTGTACAAGGCATTTAGAGCAGTTCCTGGGAAGGCATGAAACTTTCGAAAGTTCCTTCACCGCCTTCTCGTTAAATCACCATTTTTGTCTGCAGAACTGGCTGAGTTACCTTCAGTCATTTCTTCTGTTTATAGATCCTGTGAATTAGTTGACAAGGACTGCCATGACAAAATACCATAAACTGGGTGATTAAAACAACAGAAATTAATTTTCTCACAGTTCTAGAGGCTGGACATTCAAGACCATGGTGTCCTCGGGGTTAGTTTCTTCTGAGGTCTCTCGCCTTGGCTTATAGATGGTTGCCTTCTCCTTAAGTCCTCACATGGCCTTTTTTCTGTTCATGCACATCTTTGATGTCTCATTTTGGATTAGGGCCCCATCCCGATATCCTTGTTTGACCTTAATTGCCTTTTTAAAGGGCCTGTCTTTAAATACAGTCCTATTGGGGGTTAGAGCGTCAACATAGGGATTTTGGGGGGCATAATTCAGTTCTTGACATTCTGCAAGACATTTTAAGGCTTGCATTGAGGTGAACACTGTGAACACAGTTTGCAAAACAGACTTTAGCCTTCTTGAAGGTATTTTTAGGCTGGCTTTTGGCTTCAATGAAGGTAGATATAATACTTTGAGTTGGGTTTTAGCTTTGTGCTATCACCCCCACCAAACATGCTAACAGGACAGTCCTGATTGAAAGAAGCTTCTTTTTCTGGTCCTGGGGCGAAAGGTAAACAGTTCTTTGAGGACACAGGCCAAGGGTAAGTGTAAACACAGCCCAGTTCTACTTTGCTCCCAGGGTCAGAAGGAGCCATAGGCATTTATTGTCCTGTATGAGTTTATAAGGAATTCACTTTAGGAATCAGGCAAAGTAAGAAATCTAAGTGGACATTCATTAAGTCCAGGTCCTTTCTATGACTATCACTGTGGTTGTGTGTTTGGCAAGTTAGAAGTTCAATTTATTTATTTTTTGCAAAGAACCTGATGGCATATGGAGCTAGATGCTTGCATGGAGAAGGGTAAGCAATTAATGTAAGTGGCACCTGAGTTCTTTCCATGACACACCATGAAGTTCAAGTTATAGTTTTTCAGGTGAGAGTAAGTGTAGGTTACTGACTAAGTGCCCAGAGAGAAAGAAGGCCATTAGACACTGAGATGAAGTCACCCAAAGTGTATAAAGCAGAAAGACTGGTGAGAAGGTTCCCATTCTAAGTTGAGTCATCAGAAGAGATGATGATTTTGTGTCTGTAAGACAGTAGGCACAGGACTTATCTGAGCCAGCCACGCAGGAGGCAGGTTCACCACCTTGAGGCTGCAGCATGAGGGAGCTTGAGGAGAGATGCTGGTGAGGTAGTCTGGGCACTGCTGGCTGAGTTAGCAGCAATGGCAATGTTGTCATTTCTTCACTGTGATCCCTGTGACAACCTAGCTTTATGCTGTGTGTGAAAGAGCTGGGGTTTCCCAGCCTTCGTGGCCACACCTAGGTGAGGACTTCCTGGAGACACCTCTGACCCACTCTAAGGATTAATCATTCCACCTTGGTTCAACCTTAATGTTTCACACTTTAATTATACCACTTAATTTTGTCACTGTCATTTTCCATTTTGTTTTATTAATTTTGGGGCCCCACAAAATCTGGATCCACCCCATGACATGGAGAATCAGGCATGGGATTTAACCATGGGGGGGATGGGAGACCTGCATAGGAGACTGAACAGTCTTGATAGGAGTCTGAACAGTACAGTCTTGATATGTCTCAAGGCCATGATTGGGAGGTAGGGAGCATCGCATAGCTTCTATTAAAAATTATTTCTTTTACATGTCTATTTCCTCTTCTAAGATGTAAGAGCCTTAAAAGCAAGAACTGTATACATTTTCCAGCTCTTTCTACCAAGCACAGAGCATGCACATTGCAAACCCTCAATAATGGTTTGCACACAAAATGAACATTGTACTAGATGTATGAAGCATGATGATATAAGAATATTAGACATTTAGAGCAGTGCTGTCCAAGAGAAATATAATGGGAGCCACAAAACCACTGTCTGGCAGTTAGAGCACATCACAGTTTAGACGGCCTTCATTTCATGTGTTTAGCCATCACATGTGATTACTGTGTTGGATGGTGCAGATGTTGAGAACAGAGACAGAAAGAAGAGAATGCTTGTCTCCCAATATTATAATAATTGTGATTTCAAGTTCTAATTGTATCTTTTGCCACATGATATTACATTAATTTTATGTCAAATGCCCGCTTGGCTAAAATTTAAGGGTAGATTGAGAGTGAAGACTACACAAGTATTAGCATTAAATGTAAACTTGGAGGGCACACTCTTTTAAAAGTTGCAGTTGAAATAGATGCAGCCTCCCAGGGTCAGTTTTTGTTGTTGTTTTTTTGAGATAGAGGCTCAATCTGTCACCCTGGGTAGAATGCAATGGTATCAGCCTAGCTCACAGCAACCTCAGACTACTGGGCTCCATTGATCTTCCTGCCTCAGCCTCCTGAGAAGCTGGGACTATAGGCCTCCACCACAACGTTCAGCTAATTTTTCTATTTTTATTAGAGATGAGGTCTTGTTCTTGTTCAGGCTTGTCTTGGACTCCTGACCTCAAGTGATGCTCCCATCTTTGCCTTCTACATTGCTGGGATCATAGGCCTGAGCCACCGTGCCCAACCCAAGGTCAGTGTTTTTATTATAACATATAAATAGCATTGTGATATCTTCAAAGAGATAGTGTTCTCATTTATAAATCATTATAATAAATCCAAGACCCTTCATTTTCACAGTGGAATTTCCTGGGCTCATTAGGTAAAAGTGAGTGTGTTGTCTAGTACATTCTGTTCCTGGAAGCTCATCTGCTTCAACTCTAATAGATGTGAAAGCTATATGTTTACATGGGGAAAAAGTCATTAACATCCCTGATGGTAAATCTTGCAGGCAGGGAACCTTGTGTAAACCCTGGTGTGGCTGTGCTGACTTCCTAGTGAAACTCAGGCGGTGTCACTGTGTGTGGTAGATTAAATCTTAGTGAGCTTGGGAAAGTAATTGGGCTTTTACCCATTACTTGGAGAATTGTAAATGTCTGGAAATGAAACCAGATGATGTAACATCCAATTAATGTTTTGGGAGCAACAAGGTCCACAGAGAGACAGAGCAGGCAGGAGGGACCTGAGTCCAATCCTTAATTTTTCAAACAAAAAACTCCCAAGACCATGAGGGGTTTAAGCAACACAACCAAAGTTAGACAAGTGATCGTTCCTACAGCTGGGACTAGGTCCAAGGTCTCCTGACTACTTGGCTGCCCATTCATTCCTCTCCAGCCGCACCGACAGCTACATTTCCCCCATCTCCTCCTTTCCACGGTTTTGGTCATTTCTCTGGACTTTGTTATCTTCGGGGAGGAGAGGCAAGGAAAGAAAACCCGAAAGCTGTCAACACTGGTTCCTTCCGTTACTTTATAGGGTATGATAATTGCTCCTATTTCCTGCTGTAGCAGAATAGAAACATGTGATATTCTATGTACATATTGGCTTGGGGAAAAATACTTATTTTCTGAGCCAGAGTTGGTGGAACTAAAATGAAAAAAAAAAAAATAAAGTGAGCTAGATAATGAAAGGGATCTGGGACGGGAAGGATAATTCTAGTTGGACCTTAGCTACTACGAAAGGAAAATAGATACTTGATAAATATTTATTTGATTGATTAATTGAAAGAGATGGCAGAGGAAGAAGAGGAATTACTGGTGGTTCTCTACAAGGCTTGGAGGCTTTTGAATGTGGAGTTTGGGTTGCCAGGAGCAGAGTCCAGGGGTGCCTTCCCCGAGGGGACATCAGGAGAGGTAGCTTATCTCATGCAGATAGACAAGGCACTGGGCTGTTTCCCAACTGAGTGTCCTTAAAATAGCTTCTTGTCCTATTTGAAACAGGAGGGCTGCCCAAAGTGACTGCTTCTGGGGTTCCTGCATCAACCCTATTGCTCTAGGGCAGACGTGGAGGTGGTGGGAGCTGACGTTACCCTTCACAGAAAATCTAGGTATTCAATAAACAAACACGTCTGTAGAAAACAGGCACATTATATCTTTCCCTTTGATATGAAGAAATTAGATCCTTTCCATCTTTTTTTGGATGTTTAGAATAACAGGCTGAGGGGGGACGATGGGAGCTCTTGGTGAAGCCAACAGAAGGAGGTTTTCTTCCCATCCAAGGAGGAGTTCTGACACGGCCTCTCCTCTCCTGATCTGTGCTGCATTAGAAACAAAATCATCCCTGTACCTCCATCCGTGGTTCCTGTGGCATGCATTTAAACGTGTGTTTATTTTTAAGTCTCTGACTCGGCTCTGACGAGAGATTGGAAAGCGCCAGCCTCAGGCACTCTTGATCTGCGCCTCCTGAATGCAGGATTCATCACTTAAATGTAATATATTTATAATCAGGGCCAAGGCAGCATGACCTTGTTTCATCCTAAATAGATCACAGGCAGCTAGACGTGGGAGCTTCTGGCTTTAAATCAGATGCAAGGCGCGTTAGCCGTCAAGGACTTCGTTATAATTCAGTTGATCTCTTTAGGTTTGATCTGTTTCTTTCTCTGTTATTTATACAAAAAGGAAACAGAAAAGAGGTGGTGAGTGGAGGGGAGGAGGTAGGGACTCCCCGCTAAACCAAACTTCAGGGGAATTGAAGGTTGCTCTGTAAGGCCTTTCCATCAGAAGGGCTGGGCTGCCGGGGCTGGAGGGGAGGACAACAACTTGTCTGAGGCTTAGATCTCTCAACCCAAAGTAATTAATTTCCAAGCCACGCCCACTCCTTTCTGGAAACATTAATCATGAAAAACGTTAAAAAGCACTAAAAACAAAAAACAACAGAGTCAGTTGTTATTTATCGCCTCTCTGCACAGCGGTGCTTAAAGACAACTCACCAGGAATGTTTAAAGACAATTTTTTTTTTCCCTCTCAGGACTTAGTCTGGGAAGACTGTATATAAATATCCTTTTAGGAGGACAACTCTGCTTCCTTCCTCAGAGTCTCATCTTTTACACTGTTCTGCCTGACACTGCCTTAACCCTTTCTATGAAATATGGTAACTTGTATTATCCTCAAAAGTCCGAATGGCTGGAGTAAAGCAAATACTGACTGCAGTTGATGGGAATCACCAGGGCATTGTTGCTTTAAGGCATCTGATTAGTTACCACCCACAGCTGGTTCCTCCACCCTCCACCCCACTCCTCTTGCCCACCCACCTACCCAGTGTCCCCTCATTATAAGGTATCCTATCTTGGTATTCATCTTGGAGATGAAACAAGTGAGGGCTAAACTAATTAACTAACCAGCAGAGATCTACAGCTTCAGCACCTTGCATTCCTGAAGATTTATCCCATTTCGAATTCATTGCCATTTCCCTCCAGGGAAATAAAGATTGCTGCCTATTAAAGATGGGGACAGAAAAAGGCACCTTCACTGGAGACAGCCTGTACAAGAAAATAATACTGTAATCATTCCCTCCAATCAGCTGAAAAGGATTAAATCTTCTGCTTCTAAAGTAATGTTCCAATTGAGCCTTGGGGAAGAATAATTCATGATTAGGGAGAAGGCTGGTCTAGCAAATGTGAACATTATGTCCATTACTTAAACACACTTCCTGGGCTGACTGCTAATGTACCCAAGGGACTCACAGCCCCAACAACTGATAGGCTCAATGAAACAGCCAGACAAGGACAAGAAGTATTATCATCTGCATTCAACAGCACTGCATACACTTTACCACTGCTAAATCACTGCCTTTGGTAAATAGCTCAGATAACTCATTTTAATAGAAGAATTCTTCTCTTCTTTATGTGTATTAAACAACAGACTCTTATGAGCGGTGGCAGTGTATTGATTCCTGGGAAAGGCCGCGTGAATACCAATTCTGTAATTTATGCTGTTTTGTGGCTCTGGCTGTATTTGTTATGCATAGTGTATTAAACATTCAATAGCTCAATTTAATCTTTGCAGCCAAATTGCACAGCACATCATGCCAGATAGTGGTTGTTTCATATACACAGCCCATCTGCTTCCTGTTCTATAATTCATTCAGCAGGCAAAGTTTCTGGCAGCCTCAGGCTACCAAAATATATATATATATCCTTAGGGTACCAGAAGTGCTTGGCACTCAATTAGTTTCCCAGGTTTCTAGCGCTATGTGTGCATGAGTTGGGGTATGTATTCCCACTTTTATGTGAATTAGAGATGGGAATAGTTTGCTAAGTTCCGTGTCCTTATCTGGACAACTTTTCATAAACTCCTGGGGTTTCACAAATCCAAAATGAAAAAAAAAAGTTAGGAATGAAACAAAAATGTTTCTTCTCCCTTGGGAAATTATGCACAGCAATAAAATGTGTTCTCTTGACCATCACTATCTAAATAGATTGATTTATATCGTGTGTGTGTGGGGGAATAAATAAAACAAACCAAAAAGTACTATAAACTCTTGGCTCCTTTCTCTGGACGAACCACTTGGGATTAGTGCTCTTACGGTGAATGTTTATTTTCCTTACAGTCCCTTCCCTTCTTGGAGCCCTGCCTCTGTCTCAGTGTTGATGGTAACTTTGTCCTTTCCTCATCTCCACTTTCTATTTGCTTTTAAAGAAGTCAGTACGTAAATGTTGCCCAGTGGAAAACTACATTTGCCATTTATTGAAGTCTTTCTGCAACACCAGTTCAAATGCAGGATTTTCAGAGCATTTTATGGCCTTGATACCACACTTAGGGGACACGGACCACCCTGGGTTTGGGGTGATCATTTTATGCTTTTTTGGGAAAAGTGACCAAAGAACCCATCTTATGGCCTGGAATTATAGCCTCTCAGAGCGGAAGTAAATCATCCATTCCAGTGACCTTATTTTACAGGTGGTAACAGCCAACATTTGTGTAATGCTGCAGAGCAAGATCGAAAGTGCAGATGCCAACAGGGCCCAGGCTGGTTTCCCAAGCGACTGAAGCCTGCCTATTGGGGATGGCTGGGACCTGTATGAAAGGAGGCCTGCCCATGCCATGCAGAGGTCAGCCCTGCAGTGTTTCCAAATCTTCTGGTTTTTCAGGAGAAGGTGGGAATCTGGATTTTTTTTTTTTTAAATAGAAAAATCTACTTTTTCTTAGCTTTTTCAATGTTGGCATTAAGTGACATTATACATCTGAAAACACGACATGGGCCAAAGAAAACACATCTGTGGGTCTGATAGAGCTTTTGGCCCTCTCTGTGGGTCTGATAGAGCTTTTGGGCCTCCAGTTTGCAAACTCTGCTTTTGAGTCTATACCACCCTATTTGGTGCATTCTTGCTACACAAGTATTTTTCCGGCAGAAAACTGACCCTTAGGGAATTTACGGTCTTGCTCGAGTTTGTACTGCAAGTCAGGGAGGAGGGTGGGACCAGGATTAAATCTACTGGTAGAAACTTCTGGGCTCCCTTCTCATGGTTTTCATGTAACCGTGTTTTCCTCTGTGGTGCACAAAGTTTCGCCAATATCCTTCCCTAGAAATTAGGACTTTCTTATAACAGGGGATTGCAGTTTATTCCTGACTCTAATTGCTCACTCTGTGCTCTTACTATCATCATCAGCACACATTATTTTGGTAGGGTTCATCTCTGCCATTCTCTGGGATTATGCTCCTTGGGTGAACTATGTGTCCAACAAGCATAGCTCATGTTGCAAACAAAACATCAGCTCTATGTTTGTTTCCCACTGTCTTTAAAGTTTGCTGTCTGGTGGTCATCTCCTCATCCTACCTTTTCTTTCCTCCCTATTCAAAACCACAAAAACTACCACGGGCTTTTCTGCCTATTGTTCACTAATATACATTCCATAATTCCTTTGCGCTCCAGACCCTTGATTTAGAAATCGGAACATTCAGGCCTGAGGAGTAATCAAAACTTCTAACCTGACTCAGTTTGTGCCAGAGCAGAATTCAAACGACCCTGCAGTCTTCCCCAGTCTTGTGTCATCTCCTTCCCTTTGAATGTGGGTGAAATCTGCACTATAATGAGCTATCCCTCTCATGGTTATGTGACTTTATGTGGTAAAAGGGAGACAATGCAAGTGCATCGCTCAAATGACATAAGCTCTTCAAAAGCATGGCATTTTCGTTTGCTGGTTGCAGAAGGAGGTGTCAAGGACCCGTGCAAGGACCTGAGAGCTATTAGAAGCTGAAAGTGGCTATTGGCTAACAGCCAGGAAATGGAGACCTCAGACCTGCAGACACAAGGAACTAAATTCCGCTGACAGCCTTATGAATTTGGACGCGGATTCCTTTTCAGAGCCTCAGGATGAAAGCCCTGAGGGCCCACACCCGCAGCCTCATGAGACTCTTAGCAGAGGACTCAGCCAAGCCAGGGGAATCTTCTGACCCACAGAACTATGTGATAATAAGTAGATGCTTAAACTGCTCAGATTGTGGTGAGTTGTTATGCAGCAGTAGCACACTGATACAGACTTTAGGGGGAGCCTTTGGCTTCTTATGCTGTTGTATCTGTTCTGACCTGCCTCCCCCAGCTAGCTGCTATTTTATTGGGGAAAGGGGTGAGTAGAGTGGGGCAAAGGTGTTGTAAGGAATAGGACAATTCTTACATGGCTAGTGGCTTCTGAGTCTGCAGAGGGGTGGAGCTGGATTTCTTATGGGTGGCATTGTAGGAATTTTGGAGGTCCTTTGCTACCCTTCTCTTCTATAGCTCCCTGTGCCTGGGCTGATGCCCTTTATTCTAAATGACCTAAAGGAGGCCTTGAGGGCTTGTTCTTCAGCATAAATTTGCTTTTGGTCAGCAAAAAATATCAGCCCCCCCCTTCTCCTCCGCTGCCTCCCTGGCTATGTTTGACACTGGGTGGTGGCAGGTGGACTCCATGCTGCAATTTGCTCCTAGCTTTGTTACTCAAGTAGTCAACTCTGTATTTTATGGGCCGGAGTCAGGCCCCAGCCCACGGCCGTCTTTGTCTTTCTTAGGCATGAATCATGCACCTGTACGTTTTGTCTCCCAGTGGCAGGCAAACCATTCAGAGCTGAGTGAATCGTTTCCAGTTTCTTCCTGGACATGGAGAGAGAAGGAGGCATTCACCATGTCTTTCCCTAAGGAGCAAGGCTGTGGTTGTGCTTGTTTTGGGGAGGGGGCAGCATTCACGTTTCATTCTGGGCAGCTTCTAGAACACACAGAGCACAGGGAATGCAATGGGAATGATGCCCTGAGTTGTGCAAGGGGATTTCCCTTGTGACGTGGATTCACTGGAGGGCACAGATTTCTTTCAAAAATACCCTTCACCGATCTTCTCTTCCTTTTATCTTTATCAATTGGGTGGCTAGGTATGAGACTTGCGGAGCAGGTTGTCAGCTAGGCTTCCGGGAGGTTGTGTCTCACACTAGCTTTGGTGTCCTCTCACACGAACCTGTCTACCCTCCTACTATACTCGGCCATCTGTCGGGGCGTCTCCATCAGCACCCCGCAGCTCTGTGCCATGAAGACATGTGGGGCGGATTTAACACAACAGTGCCTGCCCTGGTGTCTGTCCTGCTGACCTCTCCCTCCACGTGCTGGCCGCGGTCTCTCTCAGGAGCCCAGAGCGGTCAGAACCTTGTGGCTTATGGCACATCTCTGGACGGCTTTGGGTTCTGAGCTCAGGCCTCAGTTGACTTTTCTTCAGGCCACCTGTCCTCAAGGAAAAGTTCTTTTGATTTCTGAAGAGCTCCTGCTCCGCGTGTGCCCCTGTGTATGTTCCTGTATGTGTGCCCCTGTGTGTGTCCCTGTGTGTGTGTTCCTGTGTGTGTGGTTGGGTGTGTGCCCTTGTGTCTGTGCTTGTGTGTGCTGCTATGTGTCTGTATGTGTCAGCGGTTCTCAACCTGTGGGTCGCGACCCACAGGAACTGTATTAAAGGGCCGCGGCATTAGGAAGGTTGAGAACCACAGCATGTGTGCTTGTGTGTGTGACCCTGAGTGCGTCCCTGTGTGTGCTTGTGTGTATCCCTGTGTTTGTACCACATATGTGTCTCTGTATGCCCTGTGTGTGTCCCTGAGTTTGTACCTCTAGGTGTGTGCCCCTGGGTGTGCCCCATGTATGTTCCTGGGTGTGTACCCCTGTGTATATGTGCCTCAGTGTGTCCCTGTGTGTGTACCCCTGTGTGTATGTGCCTGTGCATGTCCCTGGGTGCGTACCCTGGTGTGTGCCTGTGCTTGGCTCGTTTTCTTCTGTGCTTTGCTTCTGTAGAGTGCTTGGATCTTAGTGACATGTTCAGGAAAATCAGCCTGGCTGACATCCACGCTCACGCTCTCCCACTTTTGCTCAGCTCCTGCCTGCACTTCCTTCCACACAGGGTCTGCTCAAAGTGTGCCAAGCCCAGGCTCCAGGACATGAACTGCTGGCAAACCCTGCTGACGGAGAACATGGGTTCAGATGGTGCAGCAGCTCTCTGACACAGCTGGCCCTCTCGTATGTGGGTCAACTACATTGCCAGAAACACAGAGGTATCTTGTTCATGAGGCTGAAAACAGCTATTCTGAGTTATTGAGCAAGTGGCAGCCTCAGATTTTGGGTGAATATTTGCTTTAATTAGCCAGAGCTTTTCTAGTCTAGAAGAACACACTTGGTCAACTTGCCCGAAGAGCCTCTGAATACTTTTCTTCTCCTCTCTGAGTCTAACTTATTACTCCATGATTCCCAGTTAGACTGATAGGGCCTGCTGTTCTTTTCCCCCACTCTTCATCGACACAGGCCTGGAACCACACATTCATACTCCAGTGTAAATGACTGATAGCTTAAGATGTTAGCAGTCCCGGGGTGTTCAAAATCTTCAGTAACATGGCCTTATAATTTCTGACCTTTCTGACATTGTCCAGTGTGACAGGGGAGAAGTGCAGGGTGTGCGTGTGTGTCTGCATGTGAGTTGAGACCCACAGTTAACTGCTTGCCCTGATGCAAGACGCGCTTCCTTTCTTTCCTCTATGGCTGGTCAGCAGGTCCTTGCCTTGGTGGAAGTTGAAGATGGTCCCAAATTCTCCTAAAGCAGCCATGATATCAATTCTAGGGACTGCCAAATATCTATGATCCTTCTAGAAAAATCAGTCTTTGGATCGTGAAGACACAAAAATCCTCATATTCCGAAAGACATAGTAACCCACCAGTCTTCATTGTGTAGTTCCGTTTGCATTCAGTAAGTACATCCTTAATACTTGCTGTGGTCGGATAGACCATGACAACTCAGTCTGGAGAGTGGATGATGAAGGGCATATTGTCATCCTTGGTGGAAGTTGAAGATGGTTCCAAATTGTGGAGAACAAAGGTCATTGTCCTGGGCAGTGGGCATGGGTATTGAGAAGAGACTTCTGGGCACTTGAGCGCTGCTGGGAGTGACAAGAGGTGTGCACAGCTCGGCTTCTTTTGAAATTTGTCTGGATTTCCTTTTATTCTGCCCTGCAGCCTCCTCTGCCCTTCCTTCTGCTTTCCTCTTCTCCATCTCTTCTCGGTGTGGCTACTTCTCTTCCTCCATCTCAACCTGTCCCTTCACTACTTTCTTCCCCATCTTCTGCTCTGTACCCTGGCTGTTGCTAGGAGGGTAAAGGACAATCCAGACCTAAACATATGTCTTTCATGTTCTCCATATGTTCTGACTTCGATAGAAGAGAAGGAAATTTGATCTAAGATGTTAGGCATTTTTTTTCTTCAGGCAATTCCAAAGTGTTTTGGAGAGAGTGACTGTGCCCTGTGGTTGAAAAAAAGAAGGTGCTGGGGGTGGGATTTATAGTCTACCTTCTCCAAGGCTGGCTGTTGGGTGAAGAATCCTCGAGGACCATCCACATGGGGAATTTACAGTGGACACAAAGGTTGAAGTTTCAGGAGGCAAAAGTGAAAATTGCTTCACCTGCTTAGGTCTGTTTCTCTGTTCTTGTACCTTTGCGTTTCAAACTGGCCCGCAAATGAATTCTCTGCACTATTGCTTGTCTTCGGCTGGAGTGTGAGAGAGGCAATGTGGAACTTGTTGTTGTCTAAATTAATCCCTGCACTGATTTTTTGCACCAGAAAGAACACCAGGGCTTGCTGTTTTTTTTTTTTTTTTTTTTTTTGGGAAATGGGCACACCATGGCTTGTATTCTCTAGCACAGAAGCACATGGAAAATACCTCCTAAACTGATGTCTCATGACAAAACAGGACACTGGACTCCTTTATTTGATAAGCCATTCTCATTGTGAGCACAGTAAAAGATTTCTAAACAAAGGGGGGAATAAAAACAGGGAAGACAAATTTAAAACAAAATTACACAAAGCAATAGTAATGTTAGTGTTAATTGTTCTCTACGTGGTGATCTGAAACCGTTGTGCCATATTCCTTTAAAAGGAGAGATGGCTTTGATAAATTAAGCAGAGTTGGCAGAAACCAGACTCCTTTGCAGCAAGTGCTTCAGTAAAGACTATACTTGAAAAAAGGCATAAACCCTCAATGCATCATAAGACCAAGGGATGTAGGAAAAGTCCAACAAAGAGAAGAAAGTCTGCTCAAGGAAAATACTTTACAAGTGAATAGATATTCACTCTAAAAGAGATTCCTTAAACTTCAGAGACATTGCTTAGGTGATATCAAGTGGCAACAAAACTTACACACTTCTTCTTCCTCTCCCAAGGTGAGCCAGAATCAGAGGTAGTGCAATGTACGAAAAATTATAAACATTTCATTCTCACTTTAGCCAGATTTTCTTGTTCTGTAAACACACGGGCATCTGATGTTCCCTCTCAGGTGATTCATTCTGGGAGGAATGCACATTCTCTCTCACTTTAAACATTTGGTCGCTCGATGAGAAGCATCACCACCACCCTGCTCAACCCATTTAGCACCTCTAAAAGTCACTACATGGATTTAGTGATTAATGATGATTGATTTTTTCTTGCCAGCTTAATCGTCTCACTTGAGTGGGGCTGATGTAGACCCAGCTGTGCTTAATTAGCCCAGAGGACTTATAAACCATATTTTAAGGAAGTGCTTGTGAATGGCAGAAGCCTCTTCAATGATGCAGCCTGCTGAGGTGAACCCAGACGTGTGGTGGAGACTGTTTTTCACTGGGTCCAGAGTACGCCTGGGAAATGGATGTTGTATAAAACAGACATATGTTCTCACATTAGACTTGAGAAAGCTATTGTTATCTTCTAGAACATGGGTTATAAAGGGAGACAGCTCAATATGAATGTCTTTCCTTATGACATGTTCTTAGCTAATTACTTAGAATAAGATGCTTGCTTCAATCAAGAAAGTAGGCGTGTTATACCACACATTCTATATGGCACATTTGCTTTATATATTTGGTAAACTTAGCTTTTGTTTAGTGTCTACCTTAAAATGTGGACTTTTATTATACTTAAAACTGTTCCATATTTACAAGGATATTTTCTTCTGTTGAGGATCTTATCCAAAATGAAGAACCAACCTTCTTTGTCTCCCTTCCCTTTACCTCTCCTTCTATTAGACATGTTTTATTTATAGGAAATATAAGGAGGTAGTAGGAAAATTATTTCTAAACTCAGCCCATTCCCTATTAGTTGGGAAGTCAAACATTGCCTTCTGTTGCACAAACGCGTGCCCACTAAACATAGTCCCTAAATCATAACCCTGTTTCATACACACAGCAGAAAGTAGTTCATGTGTCGTCATAACTTCAGTTTCAGGTAGCATCTGGCTTGAGATAAAATTGAGCCAATGACATAGAAAATCCATGACTCTTATTAGTACTTCTCTTAACCTAAAGGGTCTTGAGGAACTTCATGAGGACAAGATGCTCAGTGAGTTTTCAGGAGTATTTATAGATATTCTTGTGCATATCACTGGGAATTATCATATGAAGAAATCATAAGGAGACAAAGAAAAGCCTTGTTGCAAGGCAGGGTGCCAGATCACTGGGCTGCAGACTAGGGAAACTCTTGATGTGGTTGGTGCAAAGGGAAAATTAGGCAGGGAATGGGGAGATGGGGGTAGCAAGTGAGTGGTCTTCCAGAGGAGGTCAGAAGCCTGGAAATTGATCCTCAAAGAGGTCCCTCTTTGCCTTCTGTTGCACAAACACGTGCCCACTACGTGCCTGGGGAAAGGCAATATTTTGGTATCCAAAAACAGTGTTGTATTTACACAGAGTGCCACATTCTTCAGAATTCTTTGGACTGCCAGTGACAAAAACTCAATTTAAACAGTTTAAGCAAAAAAGGGGAATTTATTGGCTCACATATCTTGGAAGAAAATAGGTGAAGCAGCTCACTTGACTGAAGTGAGCTAGAACCAAATACCTGACATTGTCTTTCTCTGTCTCTTGCCACTGTCTTCATTCATCCATCTACCCACCTATCCCTCCATCCAACCGTCTATTCATCCATCCATACCCAGTCATCTAGCTGGCAAGCCAGCTCTCATTTCTATCTATGCTTGACTTTGTTCTGTAAATAAACTTTCTCCAATTGGCAGGATTTAGTAAATGCCATGGAAAGAGCTCATTTGCCTCATCATGCCCATGGCAATCCAACAGAGGGACTCTGTCTGGCCCTGCTGGGTAACTGATTCCTTCCTGAACCCTGACCAGGGAAAGAGGTACTATTTGACTAGGTACAGATCATGTGCCACTCTCACAGGTGATATTTTGCATTGAGGAGATTTTAGTTACATTAATACAAAAAAGGATGGAATAATTTGGTGGACTCATAAAAGTAATGGATACCCTAGTCCCTTATAAATTCCATTGTAATATTATCATTAATTGAGCAAGTCTACATCCTTTTTCCTGAAAAACAGTTTATTCTGTTCAAGGCATTTTCACTTACAGTTATTTAAATTTTTGTTCTAAGTGGTCTTACAAGAGGATAGTTAAATACATGGTCTCACTTTATTGATGAAAAAATCCCAGGTCTGGACCAAATAGTACATGCATAGTAAAGCTTAAGAATAACTAAAACATACACAGTATGGAAAAAGAACTGGAAAATCTAGGTCTAGTTCAAGTTCTCCATCTTTTATAATAGGAACAGACCCAGCAAAGGACTATCTAATAGGTGCTTGCTGTCTGTGAGCTTGGTTCTAGCTCAGCTGTAAGTAATCTGAGATCTTGGGCCTGGAAGGTCTGTATTCTCAAGGTGTAGACTAGATAGTCTGTCTCAAGTTTATGTTGTGGCTTTGGGTTATCTACTTTTGCCATTTTTGAAGAGTTAACAGTTTTCCTAACAATAACTAATTGTAGGCAAGAAGACCCCAGGAAGACAGCAAAAGCTACAAAAGGCAGTCACAGGCTTCACTTTCCACCTTCCGTGAGTAAGGCAGTTACAGGTGAGACTAGGTTTCAGGTCACGCCTGTTAGGGACTCCTGGGAACTGCTAGGGGAATGGCCTGGTTGTCTACTTTTCCTTGATTCCTCCATCTTCATCCTTGTGGGTCTGAGCAGACAAATTTCTGTCTGGCAGTCTGTCTCATAAGCATTATGTTGGATCCTGGGCACAGAAAAAGTAATTCTCACTTTTTTCCTTTTCCTCCCTTTATAGATCACCCATTTGCATTTAAATCCCAGTGAATCTGAACTTCCCTTTGCAGTAGAAACCCAATCCTTGGGTGGTAATTGATATTTATAATGAACTAAATTTTGATTTCACTTAAAAGTCATTGTAGAATAACCCACTCCAAGAGAATATGCCTAAGTAGGTGCTCTAGTCGGGGCAAAGATTGCTTGTGGTCCTTTCTCCTCTTAGCTCCTTTTTATCATCTTTGTATTGTAACCTTTTTCCCCTTTGTGGAAATTTTATGCTGTGAATTTGATGTGTCCTTCATTTAACATGGGTTTAAGCATGTTACAGAGGAATGCTTTAAGGTCTAGGAAATAAATCTCTGATAACAGAATAGTGAAGAATATTTCTTCTGTTATTTATTTAACAGTACTATGATTTCTGGGCTTTATCTTTCTAATTTAATTGTAATTTGATTGACATGTATTAAAAGCAACTCTACCAACTTTGGAATCTTTTCCTTTGAAATCACTGAGTATATTTATTTAAATTAAGTACCCAACTGCCCTGAAAAAATTGATACATCTAATTGAAGATACACATATTCGATGTGATTATATACCAATTCTGAGTTAGTATAATTAGTGTAATTGAGCATTACATTTGACTTTGAGCTTCCTGACAACTAAAGCAAAAAGGGAAACTCAATTCACTATAATTTGCCTCTGAAAAAATGTTACCATAGCATTTTCTCAGGAAAGCCAGCCAATATTTTAGCATTAAATGTTTATAAAATATTTTCATAGATATACAAATTCAAATGCTACTAACATTTAGGATGTTTATTATAGTATTATTTATAGCAAAAATGTAACTAGAAAGTAAACATTGACAAATGGTGGTATAGTAATACTCCACACCACTATTACTTAGAATGATAGGTGTTCATATAGCAAAATCATATAATGGCATAAAATCATGTTGAAAATGACTATTTTTCCCTCATATTAAGGTGAAATAAAAAAAACAAAAAAAGAAAATGGCTATTTTTCATTCTATACAAATAGAATGTATTCTATAATAAAATATGAATAGTATCTTTATTAGGATGGTGAAATCATAGATCATTTTGGATATTATTTTATTATTATTTTTTCTTTTATTCATTTTGATTTTTAAATGTTGTATATACATATTCTCATGACATCATGTATTAATTTTTGTGCTTTTCCTCCCATTTTTGAAAGAATAATATCTTCCATAGGGTTTTAACTCATGAGACATTCAACAACCTAATATGTGATTCATGAAGCCATCATTTTACTAAAAGACAGAAATATTCTTTGTGAGACCCTTAACCAAATTTGAAGACATTTCTGTGCTGCAAAGCAAGGCTGCAGCAATCTAAGGATCACCAAGTAGATAATGTTAAGTGATTTGATAGATTCTCAAACAAATTAGAGCAGTGGTTCTTGGACTGTAATATTCACATATATTACTTGGATATCTTGTTCAAATATAGAAGGCTTCTGTCCATATACATGCTCTGTCCATATACATACAATGCTTCTGTCCATGTATATATACCTTACATAGTAAGAACTTAGAACCATATGTAACTTACTAGTTCTCACCCAAGGCTATCCATTAGAGTAACCTACAGAACTTAAAAAGTATAGTTTCTAGGAGCTCATCTCAGAAAATCACAAATTCTTCAGTCAGAGCTTGAGGATATGTAATTTAGAAATGTTTGGTTAATCTGGATAAAGTTGGCTCAGAAGGTGTTTGTGAGATTCTTTGACTGAGACAGCCTTCTCTGTCTCTGTCACTCATTTCAGTGGCATTTTTGATAGGAGCAGCATGGAAGTCCACCCAGGGTATAGCCAGCCTTGGTCTGTGTAGGAATTGGCTCTATACCTCAAATAGCAGGCACTTGGGTGGCAAGCTTGTCCATGCCATTATAATTCAGAAATCACGTCAGTTTTGCCACCACTTCTTTGCCCACTGTGAGCCACCGTAGTTTCTAGAAGAGATATTAGTTTTCTACAGTTCACTGTAGATTTGCTGTAATAAATACATTGCCAACTATATAATATTATCTAACTCCATCAATGAGTTTATTTAGCGACATAGTCAACAAACCTGTTATTGAAACAGAGTCATCATTTTTGTAATTTCATTTCCTCCATGTTTAACTTCTGATGTAGAAAATCACATAGGTGATACCAGGGCTGTCTATTCAAAGTAGACAGATTAATAATATTTGCATGAGGTCCGGCTTGGACTCTGACTATGAAATATACTAAGCAAATACCCACATGAGCTCACTGAGTAAGGTTTTCATGAAAACTGAAAAAAGTGTGAGTTGCCAAGGTCAGTTTCCTTCGGCATGTCTCGGGCATGCAAGAAGCAATGTGTGACAGCACGAGATGTGTCAGTTCGTCCTCTGGTGAGGTCTGACCCAGCAATTAATATACGCCAACCTGCCTCTCAGAACCATGCTCATGTACTGGTATAAATGTACATATCCACATATGCTTGCATTTGAGGGCAGTAAAATCCCGGCTTTTGAGTTATAATGAGGCATACCTAATTTTCACATAAAAATTGAAGGTTAACCATGCTAGCATGCGGTGTGCAATTTCCTTGTGCAAATTTTCTTTCCACAGACGTTGCTTTCCAACAGGTTTATGAGAAGCCCATGTAACTGTGGTGTGTAGGATAGTTAATGAACAATTCTCTGATTAATAGTTTAACAGCACCTTTGTAATGGGTAAAATCAGTGCCTCTTACAAGAATACATTCTGTCTGTTAAGATTTTATTTTCCTGTTACCAAAGTCAGACTGTGTCCTGCCAAAGGCAGTATGACATGGCCTCCTATGGTTAATTTCTCTCTATGGCCAATCAAACCTTGATTTCTCTTAGATGCTTTGTGTATTGTAATCCCTATTATGATAACCTGCTGAGTTAGTGGGTTGTATAAATGCACGGTACAGCTGTCCAGGAATGATTGCAAGATGAATAATTTTACCTTCTAGCACAAGAGAAGAATTTGCTCCATTTTCCCTGCACTCCTTGCTTCTTTCTCCTTGGGTGCACTCTAGGAGGCTCCCTTAGCCCCAGGCATGAGCAATTATTCACATCACGGTTAAAGAAGAACTATGAGCTGAGGTTCAAGGCCAAAATGATACTGATGAACATGACTGAGCTTCCCCTTTTGAGTCCTTTCTAGTTTATTTTTCTTTCCACCACAGCTGTTCAGCACATGTGGCTTAACCAGGCCACACAGTGTTTCCTCATCACTGGAGGGCTTGTACCATTCGGCTGTGGTTCTCTGAGTGTTTCCTCCCTCCCCAATCTCTGCTGCTCCGTCTTTCTTCTCTGAGCCATTCTCTTCCCACTTCTTTGATTTTTCTTCCTCTTCCTCTTCCCCAAGTTTGTAGTAGAGGCTGAACCCTGGCTCCTCTGGGGTCAACTGCATAATGTAATGGCTTACCTCCTGTTTGACTTCAGCTCTGGTCCCTGGGGGGAGGAGGGTGCAAGGTTATTGTTGTGGCCTAGCCTTGTAGCACCACAGGCTCATGGATCAATTCAGCCTTCAAAGCATCCTATGGCCTGTCGATATGAAATTCGAGCAATTACTGAAGTGGGAAGGCTGGGAAGCTGCTGGAAAACATTCCCTATTGATTGCTGCATTGCTCTAGAGTATGATGAACTTGTTTAAGAAAAATTGATCTGACAAATTGATTTTTTTTTAATCAGAGAATCTCGTGAATGCAATTTAAGTCCCAATATTTCTTGCCTTGCCCTGCACAGTGGTGGTTTTTTTCTTTCCCCGCAAGGAGAATTTCTGAGAAAAACCAGCCAATGAGAGATGCCCACAAAAGTTCAGAAGCAGCCCTTGCTTGCTCCGTCATGTTAGAAAACGTTTTTGTATTAAATTGGTTTTTACAGGTAAGGACTCCTCTCCTCTGTGATTTGTGTACTTCACCTGTCTCATAAAACCTTCTTCACTGACTGTCCCTTTTTCCCAGTCCCTTGTTCCCCTCTTCAACTCTGAATAATGAGGTTGCCAGTCGGGGACAGGTCCTCTGACACAGCGTATGCTTTCTCATTTATTGCATGGGGAATAGGTTCTGAAAAATGAGAATCTTAATTATGGCTAGAGGTAGCCCTGTCTCATGACATCTCTGGGAACTATTTGGCCAGGCATGGTGACAGATTGCACACCCCGAGGGTCATGCACTCTGTGAGCAGTGCCTCATCTGCAGCACGTGCTTGGACCACTGCTGCTTCGGAACTGAAGAAGTGCCGAATATCTTCACCTGCTTCTCATACAGCTCCCCTCTTGCACCTGCGCGTCTTGTATGGCTGGACCCTGTGCCTTCTCCCTACTCTGAGCGGGAGCTCCCTTATGGATTAGATGAGTAGATTCCAAATAGTGTTCATCAGCACCACCTTGGGAGCTCCAAATAGAGCTTTTTGGACCTCATTTCAGATCTGCTGAGTCAGAATCAGAGAATGGAGACGAGGAAATTATAATTTTAAAAGCTCCCCAGTTGGATCCACTGACCAGCTGTATTTGGGAACTACTATATTAGAAAACATAGTTGCATGTGTGTATTTGGTAAAGATGCAGTTGGGTAGAAAGATGGAAGGAGAAAATTGTCCCCCAAATGCAATATGTTATTTATCCCTTTAGAACTCCTTATTAGCACTGTAGTGGAGAGGAGTAAACTTCTCCTGTACACGTATGTGTCTGGGAAGTTAAACTGGTAAAAGACAGATTAATAAGGCAATAACAGAGAAACTCAGCGAAAAGTAACTCAAAGGGGTGGTTTGAACCTGGGGCTTGTCTAACATCTTAGCAAAGAACAATAAATTGGTCGAGATGAGACAAGACAAACGAAAAGGAGTTTAGGTTTTTGGGAGTGGCAAACTATGGGGAGGTAACTATATGGGGAAAGCTAATGGAAGATAAAAGTTGTTTTAGTAAGGTATCTTATATAGACTCCTCTTGGTGCCATCTCTGGGCACTGAGTCTTAAGTGAGTCTACGGTGACCAAGAGTCTTAATAGTTGTCCTCCTCTTCCTAGTCCAGGAGCCAGAAATGGAAATACAAATGGAAATTTATATTCTTCTTTTAGGCTAATGGAAGAAGCGTTGTGAGTATTTTTGGCATCTGCTGTTTCTCAATTGTCTATAGATCAAAATAACCCTTCTGCCAAAGCAACATATTTTGGGGTGGAATATTCTGATCCCCTACAGCACTTTGAATTGGAATGTGCCTGTATGGAGAATGGTTGATGGGATGAAGCTGGCTGATACTTAAATCTAATAGACTAAGAAAGGACAGAGTGATTTCAGGAAAGGGATGTTCTGAGGGAACACATTTGGTACATTTCAGAACTGGGTTTAGAAGAAACATGCCTGGCAGGGCTTCAATCCTACATCACAAAGGAAAAAAAAGTTACCTGTGCCCCAAAGTTCAGATGACTCGCTTGTACTGAAGCCCAATGTAGCTTCTCTGTTATGCGTGAAAGAAACTGGTTTCTCTCCAGTCTCACAGATTTCATGAAAGTTGAGAACCATACCTGAACTTTTGAACACAAGAACTCAGGAACCGTGTCTTTAATAACTTGGCCAAGCCTCACAGAGAAAGTTCTAAAATGGTTGAACCACAAGAGAATTGCAGGTTGCTTCTGTCAGAATATATCCAGGAAATATGTTCCCAAATGAACTTTCATTTCATTATCTCAAAAACCTGCTTCCAAAGGTGAAAATTTTTAAGCAACTTTTCTGCTTGCTAGGTGAGTTTGAATAAGCTGAGAGATGGGGAAAAAGAATCTTCTGCAAGTTATTTAGATTGGAGATGTTTCATGGACTTGGAAAATAATCCAAATTTTGGTAAGAATCTAGATTTCTAAATCTAAATAATCTAAATTTTTGTGTAATCTGGCACAACTTTTAACCACTTAATTCTCCCTTGTTGTTACCTTTCTCCCTGAGCTCCTGTAAAGTAGACTAGATGGTTCGTCATAGCAGTTTTCAATCTTGATAGAACTTTGTAATTGCCTGAGAGAGCTTTATGAAGTACTTACTCAAGCCTGGGTCCACTCTCAGAGATTCTGACTGAATTGGTCTGGGGTTAGGCCTGAGCATTACTATCAAAGCTCTCTGAGTGATTTTAAATTGGGCCAAATTTGAGAAGCCCCGGTTTATTTAGATTCAAAGGTGGCAAACTGAAATTTTGCCAGCGTCTGAAATCTTTCTGTTAATTTTCTGCCTCTGTATTTCTGGACGCCTGAAGAAGACAATGAGGGAGAGAAGAGGGAGGTGTCCTTTCTTTGCCAAATTCGTGATGAAAACAAAGGCCTCCTATTTCAAGCACTTCTCAGATAGCATGTGGGCTCTCTCAATACACAGTTCTGCTTTCAGCAAAATTGTTAATTATAGATCATAATAAGCTGTTAGGAGCAAAACACACACATAATTTGAAAGTGAAATGAGGCACAGTACATAGATAAAACAATTGTTTGTTTAAGAGGTGATTAGCAGCAGCAAAACAAGCAAACTGATACTTGAACCTGAAAGAAATTACACCCATTTGGAATCGTTATACTCTGGTTATTTGTGAATCACAGCCTAATGCAATGGTAAAAGTCTGTCGCTGTCAGTTTTCCTTTTTTTTTTTTTTTCTGTGTGTGATGTTGGGAAGATACAGTCTATGCCATCTTAGAACTAAGATGATCTTAAAAGAATAGCCTGTCAGAAGGAATAAAGAAAGGGAAGTGTCTCTGTTTCTCAAAGGAGTGCAACTGAGACTTAAATTGTTCTGAGCTATGATAAATTATAAGGCTTTAAAACCACTGTAATCACTGAATGAACAAAACAGTTTGCCTTGGGTAATTATGCCTTTTTGGTCTCCTTCACTTTCAAGTTCTTTTCCCCTTGTAAATGTTACACCCTAGCACTTTATGCTGTGTCAAAGAGTGTTAATCTCAGTGTGAAACGCTGGGGTTGTCTTTAAGAGTAAGTGAGCCTGGAAATATTCGCAGTTCAGACCAAGTTAGACAACAGCACTATTAACACTCGAATGTGACATTTGGTGATAGTGGTTTCTGCCACACAGCTCAACCTGGGGTCTTGTGGGCTCAGGACTTCATCCATTGATTCTGATGACAGTTTTACTTGAATAAACAATCTCGTGGGCTCAGGCTCAGCACTAGAAATTCCTAGGATGGAAACTTCTTATGGAGTAGATGCCAGTTAGTGAACAAGGACACCCTGGCTAAGGATAAATAACCATGTGATTAGGGTAGATTGCAGCACTCAAGATGGGAGATTTAATAAGCAACTGAGGTTAACAGGAAATCCTCAGCTTCTTTTGCCTAATAACAGGTTCAAATTTTGCAGCCTGCCACTAGCTGTAGTTGAGGAAAGGCCTAATTGGTACTTCTCAGAGGCAATATGGTTAAGAGCCCAGGTTCCAATCCCAAGCACTCTCTCTGATTCCAAGTTTGGCAGCAGACTGGAAGGCTGCTCGAGTGGCATTCTTTGGAGAGTTTCAACATGAACATCACTATTTGGTGTCTTGCTTAAGAACACAGAAACAAAAGTTAATTTTGGTGCCGCCATCAAAATCTTCAAGTTTTCTGGCCCATCTGGGTTAATGTGCCATTCAGTTTCAAAGAAGAGCCTATAACTTCCATTTCCTTGGATAGAACAAATTCAATGTGATTTGATGCTTGGAGAAGTCATCTCACTGGTAAGAGCTACGTGCACTGAGTCTTGATTTTGTCCCAGGCATCGTTCTGGGCAGAAGACTTGCATTACCTCCTTCAACCCTGATGTGAGCCTGTGCGTCAGGCACTTTCATTGTCCCCGTTTTACAAAAGAGGAAAAGGAGACAGGGAGTGATTGGCCAACTTGCCCAAGGACACATTACGGAGGTAAATTGGAACCAGGCAATTTGACCCCTGAAAACTCATAATAAACCACTATGTTATCCTGCTTCAAAGACACAGACCCTCCTCTCCTTCCTCTGTGCTTCCCAACTCCATGGGACGGCATGTGGCCCTGGTTTGCCCACCTACCCCACCTTAGTCCCAGGCTTCTGACTTCCCCAGGACTAGGAGCAGATAACAGCACTGCAGTGATCCTGCTTGCCCCATGGGAGAGGCTTCCTAGGCCTTGATTCATAAAATTGGTCTTTATCTGACCTTGTGCCTTTCCATAGTTTGGTTTATAAAAAGTTGGGATTTATGAACTTGTTCTGAAGCAGAAGTCTTAAGGGAGACCCCGAGGAGGGCGAATATCGTAACTTTCTCAGATGATGTCATAATGCATCCTCTCCGAAGGACGGCAGATGGGCCTCCTGCTAGCTGTAAACAATACACCAGACCAGAGGATTTTAAAATGCAAGCGAGATTGCAGCTGGGGTTACAAACATATAACCCAAAAGGCAGGGAAATGAAATGAAGTTTGGTAGAGTTGGATGGCAGCATTAGAGAGGCTGAGGATCCTATAAATGTAATTGGACTTTTGAACTCATTGAGGCAGTGAACTTATCAGCCTGGATGCCTTGTGGAGCCTAACTGGCCCGATCCAGGACTACATGAATAATGGACTTCTGTGAGATTGACGAGTCTGGGTGGTTTAGTTTGATAAGTCTCGAGCCTCCTGAGGTTGGCTGTGTGATGCTGCTACCAGGACAGGCTTCACTCTCCTTGCTGCCTTCCTCCATGTCGGGAGCTGGTCTTGCTCCTGATGTGCAATGGCCTCGTTTGCCTATAAGACCAGTTCCCACTTTTTCCTTCCTTTAAGCCTCTTCCCCTGACTCCTTCTGGATCCACTCCTACCTCCTCCCTCTTCTTCCTGTTACTAACGAGCCACTCAGGGCAAGAGACTCTGACATCTATGGGCCTCTGGGAGCAGCAGAAAGAACTGTAGGTCTGTCCACAGAGGAGTCCCATGGCACTAGCCATTTATCTGGTGACCATGTGGGCCCGATAAACAAAGCAAATCTGTCCGGCTCACCCTCCCTCTGTGGCTTTTGGGCCTGTGCATGTGCATTTCCCAGGACAGTTGGAGGAGACACCAAAACTTGTCTTCATTACAGCTCTGACTCATAACCCAATTAATGGTGTCAAGAAGTGAAACATGGTCCCCAGGCCCAGCTGCCTTTTGAAAGCAAGTCTCAGCCTGTTCAGAGCAGTAACAAATGGTGCTCCAGAGAGGGCGGCTAAGAATCTGTTCTGTTAGCTGAAAGCAAGGGGAGGTTTCAGAAAGGCAGTCCAAAATGTCAGCGCTCAGTTTTGGGGGTGAGAATGTACTTGGTCTCAGTACCAGCCAGAGGAAGAGTGGGATGGGAGGCATGTGATGCCTTCTTCATCTGCCCTGCCTGCTCAGTGTAAGGCAGGCAGACTGTTATCTATGGTCTGAATTTCTTTAGAGAGACTCTTCCTGTTCACCTTGACTCAACCTTGTACTTGGGCTGACTCACATGTGCCTTTCCTCTCATCACTGCCATTGATTTGAGGGTAAAAGGCCAACGCCATGAACCCATTTTCCAAGGTCCATTTTAGAAGTGATATTCTAAGTTCAGACACACTGATTTTCAAAATAGAGTGTTCCAGAAAGGGTTCTCAAAGAGATTGGGGTACACTGTTCCTTCCAACACCTGATTGAATGCACAGAAGTTTTACTGTGACTAAGGGGTAATGATTCTTCTATCTAAAAAGCCATTTACTTCTTTCTGGAAAAAAAATCAGATCTTTGACTCCTGGAATGCAGAGCCCCTTTATAACACTAATGTGGAGCTACTGAGTGGTACATAGTGAGCAGATTGTCAGACGTGGCCCATTGTGCTCGTTTGTATCGTCCCAAACCTCACAGCAGGCCTTCCAGTGGGGAACTGTGTCCCCATTTTTCAAGCCAGCACTGTTTTTCATTTTGAAAGAAGACAGGGTGAGAGAGGTTCTTGCATGTGCCTCACCTTGGAAGGGAGATGGGAGCTCCGGGATGCTGCAGTTAATACTCACCTTTTCTTCTTACCTTCTCAGACCCTTCAGGTTGCTTTGAGATTCGTAATACCACAAGTGGTCTGATTCTTCATGTCTGCAGGAAAGAAAGCGGGCATTCCAGGATGGTGGATCTCTCAGGGAGATGCTGGGAGGGAAGAGACAGGCCCCTCAGGCATCACCCCAGACCCCTGTGGCTTCTCAAGTCTTCCCCAGTGGCCTGTCTTCCAGCTCAGACAACCCAGCTTTGCCTGGGGTATGGACTCTCCACAAGGTGACAGCCTGTGGTGACGGGAGAGGCAGTTGGATACCCAGCCCCACCTCTCCCCTGGGACCTCTTTCTTCCATTTCAGCCAAATGCTGCTCAGTTGAGAGCTCAGGGAAACAAAACAGTCTTTGTTGCTTAAACTGAAATCATTCCCACAGCTGATTGTCCCAGGGGTCTTGTTGTTAACAATGCCTCCTCCTCCTCCTCTTCCTCTCCTCCTCTCCATCTCTCCTCCCCCTGCCTCCCACTACCTGCTCCGGCCTCCCACTCCCCTGCCCTCTGTGGTTCTTCATCATTATACTTCTGAAACATGACAGACCTAACAGGATCTTGCCAGACTGACAGGCTCTAGGGAGTTAGTACAAAAACTACAATAAGAGGCAAACCCATCTGGGTGGGTTTGGGTTTCATGGGAAAAGTTCTGTGCATGAGAGGGCAGGAGGGGAAGAGAAAGCCGGGATGCATGCCCAGGGAGTGGGGCCCTCAACTGGATTAGTGATTATTAACTTAGTTTAGATTGTGGATGTCTTTGAGAATTTGAGGCACATACATCAGTGCAGGGTTTGGACGCACGGTCAGGTTTTTCCAACTGCTCACTCTAAAGGCTAATGCTTTGCATACTTCCTGCTTTTCCCCACTGGCTTTATCTATCTTAGCTAGAAGCACGGTGGGCACGTCTTTAGGAGACATGACCATGTCATTTATTGTCTTCACTGGGTCATTTCTTTTCTTTTTTTTTTTTTTTGAGACAGAGCCTCAAGCTGTCACCCTGGATAGAGTGCCACGGCATCACAGCTCACAGCAACCTCCAATTCCTGGGCTGAAGCAAGTCTCCTGCCTCTGCCTCCCAAGTAGCTGGGACTACAGGCGCCCACCACAACGCCCGGCCATTTTTTGGTTGCAGCCGTCATTGTTGTTTGGCGGGCCCAGGCTGGATTCAAACCCGCCAGCTTAGGTGTACGTGACTGGCGCCTTAGCCCGCTGAGCCACAGGCGCCGAGCCTACTTTTTTTTTTTTTTTTTTTTTTGAGACAGAACCTCACCATGTCACCCTTGGTAGGGTGCTGTGGCATCACAGCTCACAGCAACCTCAAATTCTTGGGCTTAAGTGATTCTCTTGCCCCAGCCTCCCAAGTAGCGGGGACTACAGCCGTCCACCACAATGCCCGACTATTTTTTGGTTGCAGCCGTCATTGTTGTTTGGCAGGTCGGGCTGGATTCGAACCCGCCAGCTCAGGTGTAAGTGGCTGACGCCTTAGCCCGTTGAGCCACAGGCGCCAAGCCAAGAATGCCAATCTTAAGAGCTAAATTCTCAAGAGAAAATAAATGCTACAGAAATGTAGAAAACAGAGCAGCAATGTCTGCAGTATCCAGAAAGACTGGTTAGAAAGCCCTGCAACATTTTCTTAAAAACAATGAGATCAAACAAATGCTCAGAGTTTGTAATAATTCAGACTTAGAAAATATAAAAGAAATTTACCTATTGAAATTTCAGGGTACTTTCTGATGTAATATATGGGATTAAGTGTTGAGTCAAGTTGCAAAACATACCTGGGGAAGAAAAAATCACCAAACATGTTTTCGTCCTCTGACAGGGGTCAAAAAAAACCAAACGTCTGTACTGACAGAACAAGACGTGTCCTAGTGCCCAGCAGTCTAGAGCAGAGGCCAGCTGTGGCCAATCAAGGGGCAGCTGTCTCATCTAAGCAGGCAGGCTGCACTCAGCACGCACAAACCAGTGCCATAGGGAAAGAGAACCCAGCATTGCCCTATCTCCAGCTTCTCAAAGGAAGCTGAGAACCTGGTATTCTCAATTTTGTACAAATCTTGAAACTCAGTAACTTAGCACCATGAGATGGATACGCCAGTCCTGCTGCAGGCTTCTCAATGGTTCATGTCACAGAGAAACCTGACTCTTTCATCCTAAAAATAAATCTGTAAGTGCTACCAAAAGCTGCAGTTTTACATTAGAAGTCCTTCTACGTGGTGGCACCACCTACCTAGCTTAGAAGGAGGCCAACTCTGAACTATTTTGGAAGAGCCAGTCTGTTTCAGAAAGTTTTCAGTGAGTGCAAAAGGCTAGTGTTTCCTACACCAGTATTTCAAGCCCATGACCAATAATTCAGTAGAGCACTAATAAAAAAAGAACTCTGGGATGCAAGCCTGTGCTACTCTGATTAGACATTAGTGGCTCTATCAAGAAGAGAAATACCTGAAGATTAGTACAGTAATTTGTTTCTCTAAACCTGAATCATTTAATCTCTTTGCTTAAGAAAGCAGTGGTCCATGAATATGGTAAAAGAATTAAAACTGCATCTATAAAGTGATCTTAATGTTTTCAATAAAAAGGATGGATCATTAAAACATAGTTAATAAATATTATTCAAAACTCATTACCTTAAATATTCCCTACTTAGAAATTGCAAATATTCACTGTCTGAATCTTAAGAAGGTTGTAATACTAGAAAGGTATTATGAGATGTTTTCATAGTTAATATTTGCAACTGAAGACCTACACATTATGAAAGAGAAGAGTTTAACCCCAAATAAATCTAATCTTGTCCTTCAAGAAGGCTCATTTATCATATCATTTAAGGAATTACTTAAACATTATTGCCAATTCTAACTATATATAATTCTTTACTATCAGGAAAGTGTTTCCCAAAACGTAATGCATTTACTCATTCAGCCAGTAAGTATTTACTGAATTCTTACAAGGTCTGTATTTGGTGCAGAAAAATTATCTAACTAAAGAAACTTTGTGTTACTATACTGAAAATCATTTATTTTGGTTTATTTTCCTTGAATTTTTTTTTTTTTTTTTTTTTGTAGAGACAGAGT
>CAUYRH010038066.1:0-13728 GCA_963574655.1 Perodicticus potto | reverse complement strand
CTCGGTAGAGTGCAGTGGCATCACAGCTCACAGCAACCTCCAACTCCTGGGCTTAGGCGATTCTCCTGCCTCAGCCTCCTGAGTAGATGGGGTTAGAGGTGCCCACCACGCGCCCAGCTATTTTTTTGTTTTGCAGTTTGGCCAGGGCCGGGTTTGAACCTGCTACCGCCACCCTCCGTATATGGGGTCGGCGCCCTCCTTGCTGAGCCACAGGCGCCGCTCAGAAATGCTACTTTTTTTTTTTTTTTTTTGTAAAGACAGAGTCTCACTTTGTCACCCTCGGTAGAGTACCGTGGCATCACACAGCTCACAGCAACCTCCAGCTCCTGGGCTTAGGCGATTCTCTTGCCTCAGCCTCCCGAGTAGCTGGGACTACAGGCGCCCAATGCCTGGCTAGAAATACTACTTTTTAAAACCTTCTTACATTAACCCAAATCACTGCGCAAATAGATCGGATGTAGTTGAGTCAGATTTATAATCTTTTTGGTACCAGGGAGCGGTTTCATGGAAAACAGTTCTTCCACGGGACAGGATTGGCAGGGTGTCGGAGATGATGCAAGCACATGATATCTCGGCCTTAGACTATCAGGCTTTAGATTCTCATAAGGTGTGCTCAACCTAGATCTCTGTGTGTGCAGTTTACATGGGGATGGGGACGGTTTCATGATGATTCATGTGCATTACATTTATTGTGCATGTTATTTCTACTCTTATTACATTATTACACTATATTGTTACATCATCTGTGTTATCATTCCATTTTTTTTCTTTTTTCTTTTTTTATGGGTTAAGTGTCTTTTTTAATGGAGAAGCTAACAAATTGTCCAGTTACATTTCTCCCTCCAAAAGCCGCAAACTGTGTAGTAACTAAGTCTCTAATCTAGGCAATATATTCAACCCCTCAGGTCCAATTAAGGGAACCCATCTTCATACAGACTATTCAATATCAGTGGTACTCTTTGACTATACATGTCGTGGAAGGCATCCTAATAACCCTATTCAGAACATTTACTTCAAATAGCCTTTCTCGGCTGGGCGCCTGTGGCTCAACGAGCTAAAGCGCCAGCCACGTACACCTGAGCTGGCGGGTTCAAATCCAGCCCGGGCCCGCCAAACAACAATAACGGCTGCAACCAAAAAATGGCCGGGTGTTGTGGCAGATGCCTGTAGTCCCAGCTACTTGGGAGGCGGAGGCAAGAGACTCGCTTGAGCCAAGGAATTGGAGTTTGCTGTGAGCTGTGATGCCACGACACTCTATCCAGGGTGACAGCTTGAGGCTCTGTCTCAAAAACAAACAAACAAAAAAACAAATAGCCTTTATCTGGTTTCCAACTTATGAATTAAGATAGTATTTTAATTCTATTTCAGAAAACTTTTTGCAAGTTGTTTTATGTACAAGACCAACTTTTAAAAGATCACTATAGTTAACTGGATGATAAACTAGGCAGAAATCACTTTACAAAAAAGAGGGAAAGCCCAAAATGCCACTTTGTACAGAGAACCCACAGTTATCATTCCATTTTCATAAGGAGCATGCAGCCTAGATCCTTTGCAGGTGCAGTTTACAACAGGGTTTGTGCTTCTATGAGAATCTAGAGCCAACATTGATCTGGCAGGAGGTGGAGCTCAGGTGGTGATGCAAGGGATGAGGAGCAGCTGTAAATACAGATGAAGCTTCCTCTGTTGCTCCCCTGTAGCTGGCCAGGACCGTAGTGACCTGGTGGGTTGAGGACTGGAGCCTCAAAGGGCCCTTCTAAGGAACTTTTTAGGACAAACTTAGTAACCCAGGAATTTTAGGGAGTTTACCCAACTTTTTTTAGACATATGGCAATAGAAAAATGTCATTAGAATGTAGTCAAAGTTATTTTTCTCAGTTGGCTTATTTGCTTTATTAGGTATCTTTGGATTCCTCTCTCCTGTGCTTGCAAAATTTTTGTTAATAGTAAAAAGAGAACAAAGTGAGCTATGATGCCACAGCACCCTCTCTACTGAGGGGGACAAAGTGAGACTCTGTCTCAAACAATATTAATTTAAAATATTAATTTTTAATTTTAATATTAATATTAAAATATTTTTTTGTTGAGACAGAGCCTCAGGCTTTCGCCCTGGGTAGTGCTGTGGCGTCACAGCTCACAGCAACCTCCAAGTCTTGGGCTTAAGCGATTCTCTTGCCTCAGCCTCCCAAGTAGCTGGGACTACAGGCGCCTGCCACAATGCCCGGCTATTTTTTGGTTGTAGTTGTCATTGTTGTTTGTAAGGCCCGGGCTGGATTTGAACCTGCCATCTCTGGTGTATGTGGTTGGCACCTTAGCCACTCGAGCTACAGGCGTAAGCCCAAAGTATTTTCTTAACAAGTGACTACTAGTTTTTGTTAGATAATTTGCAATGGAATTGTAGTTCTGATAAGGTTCCCAAGAGCTCACCACTACAATGAGAACTTGAAATTCTTTGAGTTTTCCTCCCTTATGTTTTCTTCACTTTTTGTTATTTGTACAATTGAAACCTCAGAGGCTTAGGGTAATTGCCTTTTCTGTTTTCCCTTATCTGTTGAAATCAACTTTCATATTTTTACTCTCCATACTTAGTATAGTTTTGCTTTATTTATTTATTTTATTTTATTTTTTTTGAGACAGAGCCTCAAGCTGTCACCCTGGGTAGAGTGCTATGGCATCACAGCTCAGAGCAACCTCCAATTCCTGGGCTCCAGCAAGTCTCCTTCCTCTGCCTCCCAAGTAGCTGGGACTACAGGCGCCTGCCACAACACCCGGCCATTTTTTGGTTGCAGCCGTCATTGTTGTTTGGCAGGCCCGGGCTGGATTTGAACCTGCCAGCTCAGGTGTACGTGGCTGGCGCCCTAGCCAGTTGAGCCACAGGCGCCGAGCCTTTGCTTTATCTATTTATGTATTTATTTGCAACAGAGTCTCAAGCTGTCATCTTGGGTGGAGTGGTCCTGGGATCATAGCTCACAGTAACCTCCAACTCTTGGGCTCAAGTGATCCTCTTGTTTCAGTTTTTCTATTGTTAGTAGAGATTGGGTGGGGGAGGGTCTTGCTTTTTGCTCAGGCTGGTTTCGAACTTGTCAGCTTAAGCAATCCATCTGCTTCAGCATCCCAGAGTGCTAGGATTACAGGGGTGAGTCACTTTGCCCAGCTAGTTTGCATTTTTTAAAGTGAATATTATTCATGTATTACTTTTAGAAACACTGGTCCCCCTGGAGTCTCCAGTCACCTCAATACTAACACCTAAATTAAACCACCAACAAAATTTAGTGAGAGAAGATAACGTGAGGTATCTTAAAGTATATTCTGAGAGGGGGTTGCTTGTGGCTCAGAAGGTAGGGCTCTGGCCCCATATACTGAAGGTGGTGGTTTCAAACCCAGCCCCGGCCAAACTACAACAAAAAATAGCCGGACATTGTGGCGGGCACCTATAATCCCAGCTACTGAGGAGGCTGAGGCAAGAGAATAGCCTAAGCCCAGGAGTTGGAGGTTGCTGTGAGCTGTGACGTTACGGCACTCGACAGAGGACGATGAGCTCTCTACGGAGGGCGATAAAGTGAGACTCTGTCTCTTAAAAAAAAAAAGATATATTCTGAGAAATATATTTTTGGGGGACTTAGTGGGGAATGTAGAGAAATAACTAAGGTAATCAAAATAATTTTGGGGTACTAGGTCTCTTAGAGAATTATGATGTATATGAACACACAAGAAGGAAAGAAATCTGGCTGTATCCAACATTTCTCAACTTAAGTTGACCAGTGGTACCTAATTGTAAATACTATCTCTTGGGCTTTTCTGGAACCCCATTTGGGAAAGACCAAAATAGTGTAAAAGGCATTGACTATTCTACCAACAACTAATTTGTAAAGGTGAGTGTGCCGGTAGGATAACCTGTAATCTTTACATTTTAGGGGTATCTGTATAGCAGATTTGTGATTGGCACAGGAGGGAGTGGCATTGATCCCTGCATAGGATTCTAGGTATGCATAATGAGGAGGTGAGGAAGTTTTTGAGGGAACCCAGACATTTGTTGGGATTCCCTTTTCCCCATGGATTCTTGCTCTTTATTTTATTAAGCCCTCCCATCAGCTGTCAGACGCCGATGTAAATCAATGCCCCACTTCCCCTTTTGAAGACAAGTCTCACTCTGTTGTCCAAGCTAGAGTGCCTTGGCATCACTTTTGCTCACAACAGTTTCAAACTCCTGAGTTCAAGTGAGCCTCCTTCCTCAGCCTCTGGGTAGCTGGGACACTGGCATCTGCCACAACCTCCAGCTAGGTATATTCTATTTTTAGTAGAGAGGGGGGTCTCGCTCTTGCTCAGACTGCTATCATGACCCCAAGGGATCCTTTTGCCCTCCCATAGTGCTAGGATACTAGACGTGAGCCACCACACCGGGCCAATCGACTTTTTTTTCTCTAGCAGGGAATTCAAAGTTTGGAGAAGATAGAATTGAACTTGGACGTAGGTTGTCTGTCATTGAGAGCTGCTGGTTTCCTGCCCCTCAGTGAGTGGAAGTTAAAAGGAAGGAAACCTCGCTCTGCTGAAACCTGCTGCTTGTGTCTCAGTTCCCTTTCTCCACTGCCCCAGTACGTGGGGGCCATGCACTTGGTCCTGCTGCAGTTCCCAGAGCAATCTTTACGTGGCTGGAAGTTACTGAGGCAACATCTGTCTGTTTCCTCACTTCCAAGGGGTGCCAGTATGGGTGTGGGTGAGTGAATACTTAGTATTTCATCTTTGCTGGTGGTTTGGTTCACTGGCCTTGGGAATGACTGACCACTTCTCTTCCTTTCAGTATTTTGCCTTAAGACAATAGGGTTCCCGTAAGGAAATAGGGGTCCTGTTTGGCCAGTGCTAGCATCTCAGGCCTTGTGGATGTGAGCTTTTGAAGATGTGTCAAACTGCCTAAGGTGTTCCCCCTAACCCTAAAAAGATTCTAATGTCTCCATCTTCTAGGAGGGACCAAAAAGGAATTCCAGATATGCTTGAGGAATTTTTTTATTGGTTAGTATTTGTAAGAATACATCAGTGATTGGGCGGCGCCTGTGGCTCAAAGGAGTAGGGAGCTGGCCCCATATGCCGGAGGTGGCAGGTTCAAACCCAGCCCCGGCCAAAAACCGCAAAAAAAAAAAAAAAAAAAAAAAAAAAAGAATACATCACTGATTACCAAGTGTGCTTCTCTGTTCCATGCTTTTGGGGTTGGGATAGTGTAGAACTGGTAATAGCATGCAGGCCAAGAGCTGTTGGAAATATTTTCAGCAGTGCTTTTTAGGTGGGTGTTCTGTTTTGCCTGCAATAAACATTTAAGAGACTGATTAAAGGTTAGTAAACAAAGGCTGATTTGACATACTTTAAGGGAAAAGGGAAGGTATATAGCAACAAATGTACAGAATCTCTCTACCTTCAAGGTATGATATGGATAAGGAGGGGAAAGGAGAAGGGGATTGGGAGTAAAAAGGGTCATTCCATTGCAATTGGATGTTTGACATTTAAGCTCCATTCTGTGGAAGCATCTGAGCCTAGAAACCTTTCTCATCTCTAGCTTACTGAGATACTGTGTTTGGTCTGAGCCCATTCAGTGGAATAAACTATACTTATAATTCATTGCAAGGCCTTCTTTAACTGTTCACAGCCAGGAGAGAGAGTATTGACAACATTTAAAATTACAGATTGCTTATTTCGGACCCTCTGTTTCAAGTTATGAGTTAAATTTATGAACCACTTACTGGATGGTAGAGTCCAGTATGCTCCCATGTTGTCAGTTGTTGTTGTTGTGTGTGTGTATGTGTGAAGGGTGGGTGAAGCAAGGGCTAGGCAGTCCCTTCCATTTATCTGTGATTCTTAAGGTGTTTAATAGTCCAGTAACCCTGGGTGCTGGGTTTGCATTATTTATTGGATGGAAACAGTTTTTAAAGAAAGGTTAGGGTGGCTCGGCGCCTGTGGCTCAATGGGCTAAGGCGCCAGCCACGTACACCTGAGCTGGCGGGTTCAAATCCACCCCGGGCCCACCAAACGACAGTGACGGCTGCAACCAAAAAATAGCCAGGCGTTGTGGCGGGCGCCTGCAGTCCCAGCTACTTGGGAGGCAGAGGCAAGAGACTCGCTTGAGCCCAGGAATTGGAGGCTGCTATGAGCTGTGATGCCATAGCACTCTATCCAGGGTGACAGCTTGAGGCTCTGTCTAAAAAAAAAGAAAGCAAAAATGGATAAAACCAAATGATAGAGGATGGTGCTGAAAGAGAGCTGGTTATAATAGGGGGATTAGGCCCTGGGGGATGAGGAGCCCCAGTGGCAGGCAATGTGTGAGCCCCAAAGGAACTCCCTGAGGCTCGCCATGTGCCCTTTCTTGAACTGAGTGGTGTTTATCTGGAGGTCTGATTTATAATAATTAATTAAGCTATGGCTTACACATTTTCTGAGCTGCTATGAATGTGTATCATACTTCACAGCGGAAGTAAAAATACCCATATATATATATTTAATCAGTTTTAAATTCCACTAGGACAGATTATGTGGATTCATTTTTGAAATGGATGGCACTGACAAATGAGCTATATTTTTAAAGGAAGAAAAGATTGTGTGTATGCTGCAAAATTCTTCCCTGCAGTCCCCAAACCCTCCCCGTAGGAGCTCCAGGAGAAGAACATGTCATCTCTCCAGTCTCTACAAGGACTTGACAGGAATGAGCCTCTGTATGTGAAGTTAAACCTGCCTTCTCCTGACTGCTCCACCCTCCCCGTACAGCACTTGACACAACCAAGTGTCCTGGAGAGACGGCTCAGCAAGAAACAGTAACCCAGACAGTCATCTGACCAACGGAGCTCCTTGCCCTCATGTCTAATTCTTACAGTCAGGTGGCAAAATACTCGGTGCAGGTAAAACATCAGAGGTAAAATTCCATTCTGCACAGTGGAAAAACCCAGTGTGCTCAAGGACACTGTGACCAGGCAAGCCAAAGGATGCCGAGTGGAAGCAAAAGAGCTGGGACTGGCCAGGCTGGTGGACCAGCCAGATGTGCTGCATCTCTGCATCAAGACCAGCTTTTTGGGGACTGATCTGACCTTAATGTTTGGGACAGCCAGAAGTCCCATCCCTGGAAGTAGCTGGGGTAAAGGTCGTTGAGCACAGTAGTGAACAAAAAACACTGAATGATTAACACAGAGAAAAGTCTTGCTCAGCCCTCCGAGTCCAGAAGGACTTTGCCAACTTCGAGAGTAATGGGCTGCAAGGACTTAGCAGACAGTTCCTTAATGTTTCATCATCTCCAAAGACCAAAGAATTAAAACAAACGTGAGGCTCAAAGATGAAGCCAAGATCTACTTAGCTCTGAGTTCAAATTATTTTTCAGGCATTGAGCAGGGGGTAGAAAATAAATATTTAATTTCCCTTTATATTTTAGAGGAAATAAGCTTTAGGGGATGTTGTTAAGACCTGAGATTAAGAGTGCAATTAAGTAGGGAAATAAGTGTTTAGATTTCCCATGCCATAGAAAGGAATTGAAATCATAGTTCCTTTTAAAATAGAACTCTGAGGCTCGGCGCCTGTGGCTCAACAGGTTAAGGCGCCAGCCACGTACACCGGAGCTGGTGGGTTCGAATCCAGCCCGGGTCCGCCAAACCACAATGACGGCTGCAACCAAAAAATGGCCGGGCGTTGTGGCGGGCGCCTGTAGTCTCAGCTACTTGGGAGGTGGAGGCAGGAGACTCGCTTGAGCCCAGGAATTAGAGGTTGCTGGGAGCTGTGATGCCACGGCACTCTATCCAGGGTGACAGCTTGAGGCTCTGTCTCAAAAAAAATAAAAATAAAAATAAAAAAAAGTAGAACCCTGAGAAGGACTGGCATCTATTACAATTTAAAATATAAAAGAGAAACAGATGTAATTTTTTAAAGACATGTAATGGCATGTGTTGGTGAGGATGTCGAGTAGCTGGAACCTTCATACATTGCTGATGGGAAAGTAAAATAGTGCACCACTTCGGAAAACAGTTTGGTAGTTTCTTTAAAAAGTTAAATATAAACTTATTGTATGAGCCAGGAATTTTGCTCCCACTAATCCATCCCAGACAAAGATATTCATCTATACAAGGACTTTACATGTATGCTCATAGTAACATTATTTATAATATTATTCATAATAACCAAAAGGTGGAAACAACCAAAATGACCATCAACTGATAAATGGATAAATAAAACCTGTCCTATCCATTCAACAGATTATTTAATAAAAAAAGGAATAAAACCACTGACACCTGCTACAACATGGATGAACCCCCAAAAATATCTAAGTGAAAGAAGCTAGGTACAAAAGGACACCTAGTGCATTGATAGGAAATGTCTAGAGAAAGCAAATCTATAGAGACAGAAAGCAAAGCAGCGATTGCCTGGGGGAAGGTGCCGGGAGGGGTGGGGGGGTGGGGGTGGAGGGGGAGGTGGGGGGTGGGAGGTGGAGGGGGAGGTGGGGGGATGCTGAGAACTGACAGCAAGTGGTCACAAGGTGGGTTTGGGGGGTGATGGAAATGTTCTAAAACCAGATTGTGTGGATGATCATATAGCTTCACATATTTACTAACATTTATTGAACCGTACACATAAAGTGGGTGTATTTATAGTCTGTAAATTATAACTCAATAAAGCTGTTTTTGAAAAAAGAAGCAGAATACAAAAAGAAATAAGGAATAGATTATTCAGCAAATAGTGTTGGGGATTTAGGGACTATTTAGGGAAAGAAAGCAGCTTAAATTCTGACTCACATTGCACATATTAAAATAAACTAAGTTTTATATTAGCCAAACCATAAAAACTATCAGATGAAGAAAAACTGGTTAATAGGTAACTAATTCCAATGCCAGGAAAAGGCTCTTTAAGTACCAAAGCAATGGGGGAAAAACCATGAAGGAAAAGATATGATGACATTTGACTGTGGAAAAGGTTTACACTTACCTGTATACCAAAGGGGGAAAAAAAAAAAATGAAAGTTAGAAGGTAAAGGACAGACCAAACACATTTGCTACAAATGTGACAGGGTAACAGAGTTCGTGTCTTTGACATTTCTATATAAAAGTCAATAAGAATAATGCCAGCATTGGCAATACCCAGAAGAAAGTGCTCCAGTGCAACCAACGCAGCCCAGAGAGCAACCTCACTTCTCCAGCCTGTCCTCCTCGGCTTACACACACTTCACGCCCAAACATCCGTTCTGATCCAGCCCCATGAGAAGATGGGGCAGGTGGTGGCTTAGGGGTTCTGACTACACCAAATGCTGGGGTGAGAATAGCTCTGACTCAGCCAGGCCACCTCTCCCCAGGAGGGAGGGGCTCTGCCCACCAGAACTACGAGCAGAAACCACCTCTTGGAGAAAGAGCCTCTCCCTGCAACAGGAAGGTTTTAAGCAACTACAGGATTTTGCTTTAACTTGAATTTGTTAACAATGTTCTTTCTGTCTAGAAACAGGGAAAGAGAAGGAAGCAAGCCAGTGTGCGTGGAGAGACGTGAGGCTAACCAGGAAGGCGCGAGGCCTGAGAAAGGCACCCAAGCTGGCAGGAAAGTCTGCGTTCTCTGTAAGACAAACAAGAAAGCTCCTCTCCCTGTGTTCTCTGCATCTACTTCACTAGGGCTCCAACTATGAATCTGCAGGGCTGTAAAATTCAACCTTCCTCCCCCTGCCAGCTCCCAGGGACTCACACAGGACAGTGCCCCTCACCCAACACCCCATGCGCTACCCCGGGGCCAGCATCCTGGGAGAAGGAAACCATTTCTGTTGCCGGCCAGCCACTATTTTCCTCAGTGAAGGCCTCACACCCCAGGGCTCTCTTTAGGACACCCCAAGACCTCCCTACCACCTTCCCTCACTGGACTCTCTCCCCTCCCAAAAGCACACTCAGCTTCCCCTCCTCAGTGAACTTGGGATTCAACACAGACACACATGCCACACTCACACTACCCTGCACACACCACACTCACACCATACACATGGCACGCACACACACACTGCATACCATAGACAACACACATCACACACTCACACCCCACCCCACTCACACATCGCACACACACCACCCATCGTATATACCCACTACACCATAAACATACACGACATCACACCAAATATACACACATACCACACACACCCCACATACACCCCACATACACATATACACACTATCACACCACATACCAGTCACCACACACATACCACACAATACACATACAACACATAATCCACACGTACCATAGACACACCACACAAACACACAGTGCTCACACCTTACGTACATGCGTGCTACATACATCTCACATGCACACCACATACATGTACCACGCACACATCACACAGAAACTACACACCATACAACACCACACCACGTACATAAGCATGCTAAATGACATACCACACGCATACGCCACAAACCACACATGTAACATTCACACCACACACCATGGATACACATCACACACACCACACACCTTATCCACACACAGTGCTCACACTGCACGTACATGTACGCCACACACACCCCTTCACATGCACGCCACATACACAAACAACAGCATCTCACATACCACACACCAAACACACCACACACACAAACCTGCTACACCGTGTACCACATACATATGCCCCAAATCACACACCACATGCATCACATACATCACACACACAAACACACACACAACATACCATGCACACCACAATACGCACCTCACACATTTTACACCATGTGCACGCACGCACGCACAAGCTCACCCATTGACTTAGTAGTAATGAAGTCCTATAGTAGTGTCCTGAAGTCCTGTTTGCCACCCTGGAAAAGGCGGTAAAGAAGCATAAGGAGTTGGCGATTTTCTTAGAACAAGCGGAGGGGACCTTGGAACAAAGACAACCCCCCACAGGGCAGGTGTCCATCCCGAAGACCCCTTTCCTAAACCTACAGAGGAAACAGCAGCAGCATTTGTTTGCTTCATCTTGGACTTTAAAACAGAAGAGAAGAGTATCCAATGGGCTGGAGGAGAACAAAGGTCCAGTGGAAGGCTCTAGATGAATGTCAGTAGACATCTTAAGGTCCGATAGCTTTGTGCATAGACAGAAACGTCCGGGACTCTGACGCTGTGTCTACCACCCAGTTCACTTCCTTTAAGTGACTAACATTCCCCTGGGAAGCCTCAGGCTCTCAAATGTGGGCACATTCGGAAAACCCATGGAGGGCTCATTAAAACTCATGTGCTGGTCCCCTTCCCCGGAGTGACGCAGCCGGTCTGGGGTGGAACTGAGGTCGCAGGTGATGCTGCCACTGCTGGTCTGGGAAGCAGAGTGGGAGCTGCTGCTGCTACAGCTGGTAAATCAGAAACGTCCTAAATTCAACCAAATGTCCCTAAAATCGGAAACATCGATTGCAAACTCACACTGTTCTCTAAACATTTCATTAAAAATACAAAACTAGGTGGCGCCTATGGCTCAAAGGAGTAGGGCGCTGGTCCCATATACCGGAGGTGGTGGGTTCAAACCCGGCCCCAGGCAAAAACTGCAAAAAAAATACAAAACTAACATGTCAGTTGTTCTTGAATTTTTTTGTTTGTTTTTTCACTTTATCACCCTTGGAAGAGTACTGTGGCATCACAGCTCACAGCAACCTCCAACTCCTGGGCCTAGGCAATTCTCTTGCCTCAGCCTCCCAAGTAGCAGGGACTATAGGCGCCCACCACAACATCTGGCTATTTTTTGTTGCAGTTTAGCTGGGGCTGGCTTTGAACCTGCCACCCTCAGTATATGGGGCCAGCACCCTACCCACCGAGCCACAGGCGCCGCCCTGTTCTTGAATGTTTTAAACAGCTTGAACAGCAGGTAAAACACTTCTAGGCAACATGATAATGGTTACAAATAGAATTAGTACATGCAAAGTAAATATTTACAGAAGTGTCAATACTGTGCATTTTAATTGGCTTTTCATGATCACTATTCTGATTCTGATTTCTATTTCTATTATCTTTATTCCCATTTTCTCCCAAGGGGCACGATTTCACTCCCCTAAGGAAAAGGCTGGTCTTGGTCCCCAAGGCTAGAGCCTGCAAAAGTTGCAATTACTGCCTGTAGCTCAGTAACTCAAGATCAGGACATGCCCCTCGGGTGGACCTTCCTGAGCAGTTCCCCCTGAGCCCTTGCCCGGCAGACACACCAATTTTTATAGTGCTACCCACTGTGTTACAGCTGAAACTATGCAAATTACAAACTCTAACCAACTGGACCAGTGAAGACTTTTGTGACCTACTCTCTTCTCTTCTGTATGCTGGAGCCAGTCAGCACATGCTGGCTTACAAGAGCCAATTGTTGGTTTTTTAGGAACCTCACAAGCTGTTTATTGAACACAGCCATTATTAAAAAAAAATTAAATTATATAAACTTAGAATTAAATGCATTATATTAAGAACAAAGGCAATAAATACTCAAAACTCATTGCCTCCTACTTATTTCTCTAATATCTGTGCTCTTGATAATATTCGCACCTCTTACCTCTACAGGATAAAAATACTGGGCATCTCTTCCCTCCTCCAGGAATGTTCAGGGACATGACCTTGGAAACTTAAAGTTGGCCACCGTGGGAGTCCTTACACCACAGAAATCAGTATACCCTGTAAATCAGTTTCCCTCACTGGCAATAATGAAAGAAGTATCAGTACAACATTAGTCCTGTCTTCCCAAAAGAACTAGACAATAAGTTTACTTTAAAACTACAGGCCTTGAGCATCTTTAGTGCAAAGTTGTTTTATTTTGTCGGCAAATGCTTGTCCTGGATGGGAACTATCCTTGTTCTAGTGGGTCAGTTACGGTGACAGCCTGGATCAGTTTGATTCACTGAAGCTTGGACTTATCTTCCTTACCAACCAAGGGGCCCAGAGACTCGGCTTTCTACCCCACTCCACCACAGAGCAGCGGGGCAGCCTGTGCACAGTCCCTTCACCTGAGCAAACCTCACCTTCCTCGTCTGTAAAACGAGCGTGATATCACTGTCTCACTGCATGCTTGTCAAGTTCAGGCGAGAGAAGGAATGCGCAAATTATAAGATGATCTATTTATTACAAAACCTATGTTTTAACAAGAATATAGACATGGAAAAAGAAACTGCCCATCAATGATAGCTGAAATGACACCCAAGGAAGCATTCTCTAAACAGATGGCAAAATCATACTTAGGAATACCAAAACCCAATTTAGAAAATCAGATAGGCTATATAGTGAAGGAGAGTTAAAACAAATAACCAGGGGTAGATAATCAGAGAGCTGATATTCCATGCAAATTCTTGGGAACTTGCCTGGCCAATGACGTCTTGCTACAGCAGTAGCTCGGCTAAGATTACAGGAAAGAAAATGAGTAAACTGACATATTAAGATGGAGAAGAACGGAGTGGGAGAAAAGGATAAGAGAAAAAGAAAAGGAAGGTTAAAAAAGGGAGAAAGAAAAATAATAGAGATGAAAGAGAAAGTGAAGAAAAGAGAAATAAAATAACTCCCCTACCGAAGTTAGCAGTGGTTGAATATATGATGGTAGTAGCCCCCAGAGACAGCAGGAAAAATAGTTAAGTGGAATCATATTGTATTAATCTCTTGCATTTTGGGATGGTGCAGCACTCAGTTGGAGTTAAGGATGCATATTCTATTTCCATCGTGGGTTGTTTCTGCTTGTTCTTATTAATGTTCTCTTGCCCCTTCCTGTGACTGATTAAATTTGTTTACCAGA
>CAUYRH010038063.1:0-18535 GCA_963574655.1 Perodicticus potto | reverse complement strand
CCAGGGTGACAGCTTGAGGCTGTCATGTCTAAAAAAAAAAAAAAAAGCCCAAGTGTTTGAGGTTGCTGTGAGCTGTGACATCACAGCACTCTACTGAGGGCAACATAGTGAAACTCTGTCTCAAAAATAAATAAACAGGCTGGGTGAGGTGGCTCACACCTGTAATCCTACCAATCTAGGAAACTGAGGTGGGTGGACTGCCTGAGCTCAGGAGTTTGAGACCAGCCTGAGCATGAGTAAGACCTCGTCTCTACTAAAAATAGAAAAATTAAAAAATCAGCCAGGTGTTGTAGTGGGGTGCTTGCAGTCCCAGCTACTTGGGAGGCTAAGGCAGGAGGATCTCTTGAGCCTAAGAAACTGAGGTTCCTATGAGCTATGATGATGCCACAGCATCATCTTCCAGGGCAACAGAGTGAAACTGTCTAAAAGAATTAATTAAAATTTCCATTTGGTTCTCAAAAAAAATCTTAGCACAGTCCCTGATTGTAATAAGCATATATAAAAGTCATTTATTATTCCTCATTCCCTACTTCCAGTTTCACACTTCAGCCAAACTTAACTTTTCCTTTCTTTCATCTCTGCTGTTCTCTGTTCACAGTAGTCTGCCAAATGGCTACCTAAATCCAACCTTTAAGTCTTGCCCCCTGGACAATACTATCTCTGGGAACCTCCCCTGACCCTTCATATTAAGTTTTAAGAGCACAGACTCTAAGTCTGGGTTCAAATCAATTCTTAGTCCATTATTACCCCCAAACCAGGGACAGGTTAACCTCTCCGTGTGATTCAGTCTCCTTCTCTGTAAAACGGGGACTATAACAGCACCTAAGTCCTGGGGTCATTGTGGGGATTAAATGAGTTCAATAAATTCCTAGAATAAAATCCTAGCATAGTACCTGGCCAGTAAAAAGAGCCCTTAATGGTTAATGTTACCACTAAACTTGCTGATAAGCATATTTCTAACTTCCTTCGCCTCTCCAGTCTAGCTCTGGACGAATACTCCATAAAGGTTTGCACATCTCAATTGTCCCTGGTCTGGTTCTGAATTGCCTTCCCTCTCTAATCGAACCTCCAAAGTAAACGGAAATACTCCTGGAAGCCTGAAGACTATCGTCCCAGTCCTGTTCACCGCCATCCCTGCACACAGACACAGACGAAACGGGTTATCAAATAACCGCCCGACTCCACCCGACTCCTGGGCCCTCAAGCGTCGCCCCCGCCCCCATTCAGACTCGCCGTTCTCCCTGAGTTCCACTCCCTTCCCCCGCCCCACTCAGCTGCTTCAGACCTTGGGCCCAAGGCCCGCCCGCCCGCTGGGCCAGGCCGCTCGCTCACCGGTCCTGGAGCTGGAGGTCGGGTCGCTCCCGAGGCTCCTCATAAAAGCTGATGCCCGGGTTCGTAGCAAGGGCTCGCCACAGAAACTCCTGCGTGTAGGGTTCCAAAGGCAAGGGGAAGGGCGGCACTCGAGTCTCCAGACGACTCCACAGCGCAGGCAGACACAGGCCATCGAGCCCCTCCAAAGCCACTTCGTCCAACAACGACTCCAACGCGTCCATTGCTACTTAGTTGGTTGCGTCCGGGGCGCCTGCGCACCACGCTGCCAAGGGCCCTGGTCCAGCACGCCTGCGCACAACAATCGGTGGCCAGGGAGGCGGTCGGACTTGGAGATCTGAAGAGTTCCAGGGAGTCGACGTGACGTCACGCTCCTGGGGGCGGGCTCAGTGAGTGGAGCTCTACCACCATTGGTTCAAAACTCCGCAGTAACCAGGGGAACTGCAAACAGTGTAGAGGCCGCTTCCGGTTCGAGCACCCGGAACCGCCGCCTCTGAGGATGGACGGTGAGTGTCCGTGGGCCCCTCCAGGAGGTCGGGCAGTTATTCTCCCATCCCTCCTGTGCCCTCTCTGGGCAAAATCTTAGGCCATAGACCTCTGGTCCACCACTTCCTGACCCCAAATGGTCTTCTATCTGAGGGAAAAGGAGGTTGAGTGGTCCAGAATGCGGAGGAGAGGCTGGGATAGTAGTCAGTGGTATGGCCATTCTGCCGAGGTGTGGTCGTGAAGGACCCGGTACTGGTCCAGGACTCAGTGAAAGGACTTAGGGTGGGGAAGAAGTAGAGTTCTAAGGAGGATCTTGTGTGTTCTGGGATGTGGACTGTGGAATCTGGGAATAGGTATGGAGGTAAGCTTGATCGTGAAGAGTGTAGTCAACAGCTGCTGGGAAGGGAGTTGGTATGGGGCGTGGAGAGAGAATAAGGAATACTTCATTCATGTATGTTGACATTAGTAATAATAGCCCACGTTAACAGAGTACTGTACGGTGCCAGGAACTCTGTAAGTAGTGTCAGGCAACATCTTACTAAGCTTCATAAGATCCCTTTGAGGTCAGTGTTACCTCACCTTACAGATGAGGAAACTGAGGCCCAGAGAAGTTAAGTAACTTGCCCAAAGTCAAACAGAAAGCAAGTAGCAGAGTGAATGAGGAACACAGCTGAATTATAGAATTTGAGATTTGGAAAGGTTTTTAGGAATCCTTCATTCCAGAGTTTGCAAATGCAAATGCCTGCTGAGAAAAGTCTACTGGTTTGGATCGCGGTTGTCCCTGAAAATCAATTCTCTGTCTAAAAGGGAGGCTGCTCACTGAGTTCTAGCCAGTTGTCTTCTGATACCATGATATGGCCAGTCTGACAGCCAGAGGAAGCCTGTGGGCCACCATTTAGGGATCCCTGATCAGAATCTTGGTATTGACAACTGGAAGCAACCAGAAAAGAAAACAGAATACTCTGATATCTCACTTTGCAGATGGGAAGACTAACATCTAGAGAGACTGGTATTGTGTATATCAGAATCCAGATCATTTTCCTTCTTATACCATTGTCCCTCTCACTTCTGGGGAATGTATTCCTGGGGAATTTGCATTTCCTTGATATCCACTGAATGCAGTGTGGAAAAATGTTTTTCATTGAACATTCTGCCCTGTGCTTAGATGTCTTTGCCCTTTTTACTTTAGAGTTACTATAAAATGGCCTTTACCAGTTTGCCCTATGACAAGGTCAATGTAATGTTGCTACAGAACAACAGTTCTCAAACATTTTAGCCTCAGGACACTTTATGCTCTTCCCCAAAGGGTTTTGCTCATGCCTCTTTTATCTATGAACATTTACCATTTAGGAAATTAAAACTGGCTGGGCATGGTGGCTCAATCCTGTATTCCTAGCACTCTAGGAGGCCGAGGTGGGTGGATTGCCTGAGTTCTCAGGTTGGAGACCAGCCTGAGCAAAAGTGAGACTCTGTCTCTACTAAAAATAGAAAATCTGAGGCAAGAGGATCGCTTGAGCCCAAGAGTTTGAAGTTGCTGTGAGTTGTGATGCCACAGCATTCTACTCAGCTTGAGACTCTGTCTCAAAAACAAAAACAAAAAAAACAGGGGTGGGCATAGTGGCTCATGCCTGTAATCCTAGCACTTGGGAGGCCAAGGTGGGTGGATTGCCTGAGCTCACGGGTTTGAGACCAACATGAGCCAGAGTGAGACCTCATCTCTAAAAATAGCTGAGTGGCTCAGCACCCATAGCACAGTGGTTATGGTGTTGGCCACATACACCAAGGCTGGCAGGTTCAAACCCAGCCCAGGCCAGCTAAACAACAATGACAACTGCAACAACAAGAAAAAAATAGCCAAGCATTGTGGTGGGCACCTGTAGTCCCAGTTACTTGGGAGGCTGAGGCAAAAGCCTCAGAGTTGGAGGTTGCTGTGAGCTGTAACACTATAGCACTCTACTGAGGGTGACATAGTGAGTCTCTCAAAAAGAAAAAAAAATCAGAACAGAGAGGAATATTTTAACTGCCTTTTGGGATAACTGTTGACTCTGGTCTTTGATTCTACACTAGAACGTAGCAAGTTGCAGTTTCTTAAAGCTTAGTCATAATGTGGCATTTGAAACCAGAGTGGTGAACTTTTGTACTGTATTATATTAAAATCTATTGGTCTGTCTCATTCTTTGGCTACTTTACTCATACACGGTATATAATATCAGCGAGTGCTTATTTGGAAAACGTTAGTTCACTTACCGAGTTATGCAAATCTTCTAAATGTTGATCTCTGAGATGTCATTACACATGGCCCGGTGCAGTGGCTCATGCCTGTAATTCCAGCACTCTGAGAGGCCAAGGTGGGTGGATTGCCTGAACTCACAAGTTCACGTTCGAGTCCAGCCTGAGCCAGAGCAAGACCCTGCCTCTAAGGGCGCCGGGACAGGCATCTACAGTCCCAGCTACTCGGGAGGCTGAGGCAGTAAAATGTCTTAAGCCCCAAGAATTTGAGGTTGCTGTGAGCTATGACACTATGGCACTCTACCAAGGGTAAAAAAGTGAGACTTTGTCTCAAAAAAAAAAAAAAAGAAAGAAAGAGGGTGGCGCCTGTGGCTCAGTGAGGAGGGCGCTGGCCCCATATACCGAGGGTGGCGGGTTCAAACCCCGACCCAGCCAAACTGCAACAAAAAAATAGCTGGGCATTTTGGCGGGCGCCTATAGTCCCAGCTACTTGGGAGGCTGAGGCAAGAGAATCACTTAAGCCCAAGAGCTGGAGGTTGCTGTGAGCTGTGACGTTACGGCACTCTACCAAGGATGACAAAGTGAGACTCTCTAAAAAAAAAAAAAAAAAAAAGGAAATGTCATTACACAATATCAAAAAATCATACTTGTGAATATTATCACCTATACCATTTTTTAAAATAAGAATTTAAGTGCTGGGAAGCTGTTAAACTCAAGATAATAGAAACAAATTTTCCACTTGTTTTTATTTGAAAGCTTGAATTTTATCATTGGCCACAAATTCTATCAGTTATTTTCTTGAAATGACAGGCTCACTTCATTTGTATTTGAGAAAAATTGTTCTAGTTACCCAGATCTGAATAACCATAATTTGTCTGTTACTTGTTCATGCGAGTAAAAAGGGCATTTCATAAAAAATGCAGTTAGTTCACCTGGCAACTCAAATAATTGCAGAATTGTTTTCTGAGATCAACCTTTGTTCTTCACTTGCAGCAAACATGTTTTATGTGCATTTCCCATTTTTCCACACAGAATATTAAAAAGATGTGTAATCCTGGGTGGCACTTGTGGCTCAGTGAGTAGGGCGCTGGCCCCATATACCAAGGGTGGCGGGTTCAAACCTGGCCCTGGCCAAATGGCAACAAAAAAAATAGCCAGGCGTTGTGGCAGGTGCCTGTAGTCCCAGCTACTCGGGAGGCTGAGGCAAGAGAATCACCTAAGCCCAAGAGCTGGAGGTTGCTGTGAGCTGTGACGCCACGGCACTCTACCGAGGGTGACAAAGTGAGATTGTCTCTAAAAAAAAAAAAAAAAAGTGTAATCCTGAATTGAGATGTATTAAATTAATTTTTACTATTTCATCAGAACATACTTAAATGCAAATGATTTGTTTGCTTGTTTTACTTAGAGTACATGGCAGTAAAGAATAGAAATGCTGGCTCGGCGCTTGTGGCTCAAGCGGCTAAAGGGCCAGCTACATACACCTGAGCTGACGGGTTCGAATCCGGCCCGGGCCTGCCAGACAATGACGACTGCAACCAAAAATTGGCTGGGCATTGTGGCGGGTGCCTGTAGTCCCAGCTACTTGGGAGACGGAGGCAAGAGACTCGCTGGAGCCCAGGAGTTGGAGGTTGCTGTGAACTGTGATGCCACGGCACTCTACCCAGGGCAACAGCTTGAGGCTCTGTCTCAGGGAAAAAAAAAGAATAGAAGTGCTAAGTACAGGGCAGCGCCTGTCGCTTGTGGGTAGGGCACTGGCCCATATACTGAAGGTGGCAGGTTCAAACCTGGCCCTGGCCAAACTGCAACAAAAAATAGCCGGGTGTTGTGGTGGGTGCCTATAGTCCCAGCTACTCGGGAGGCTGAGATAAGAGAATCAACTAAGCCCAGGAGTTGGAGGTTGTTGTGAGCTGTAACGCTATAGCACTCTACTGAAGGTAATAAAGTGAGACTCTGTCTCTAAAAAAAAAAAAAAGTGCTGGTATAGTTTGGCACCATTGCCTTGATTCAGGCTATGGCCAATTTTACCCGTCATTGCTTTGTGTTTCAATACAAATATCAACAGCACAGTGAAAAAGTCTTAGAATTATGATTAAAATGGTTTTGTCTTTGTGGGCCCCTTCCCTTTCCAGGGTCTGTGGCACACTTTGATAAAAATTACTATGACCTATTTTCAAGAAGCCTGTTTTGTCATTTCTAATTGTTACCATCTCTGTACTCTTAGAACATTATTATGGCCCAATGGAAGAATCGGTTCATTTTCAGAATGGTTATAAAAATGAAGTAATTTATTCTAAGAGAGTCCTTCACCCTAAGGTTAGATTTAACCTTCAAAGAATCGCATTTTCTGTTCTAATTTTTAAAAATCTGATTTCCACATAATTTCATGGGCATGGTAGCTGTTGGGCAAATTCAAGTATACCTTAATGGATTGTTATTCTAGCCAAATAAATAAGCTATGCCTGTCCTTATTAGAAAGATGTTTACTGGCTGGGTGAGCTGGGTCAGGCCTGTAATCCTAGCACTCTTGGAGGCCAAGGTGGGTGGATCCCTTGAACTCTGGAGTTCAAAAACAGCCTGTGCAGGGCAGGGCCTATGGCTCAAGGAGTAGGGCTCTGGCCCCACATACCAGAGGTGTAGGGTTCAAGCCCCGCCCTGGCCAAAAAAAAAAAAAAACCAAGCAAGAACAAGACCTCTCTAGGCGTTGTGTCTTGTAGTCCTAGTTACTGGGAAGACTGAGGCAAGAGGATCACTTGAACCCAAGAGTTTCAGATTTCTGTGAGCTATGATGCCAGGGCACTCTACCCAGGGCAACTGAGTGAGACTCTGTCTTGAAAAATGAAAACAAGGGCGGCGACCGCAGCTCAGGGGGTAGGGCCCTGGCCACATACACCAAGGCTGGCAGGTTTGAACCTGGCGCGGGCCACCTCAAACAACAACAGAAATAGCCGGGCATTGTGGCTTGCACCTGTAGTCACAGCTACTGGGAAGGCTGAGGCAAGGGAATCACTTAAGCCCAGGAATTTGAGGTTGCTGTGAGCTGTGATGCCAGGGCTACAGCTTGAGACTTTCTCAAAAAAAAAAAAAAGGTCATGGGCGGCGCCTATGGCTTGCACCAGTCCCATATGCCAAAGGTGGTGGGTTCAAACCGAGCCTCAGCCGAACTACAAAACAAAAAAATAGCCGGGCGTTGTGGTGGGCGCCTGTAGTCCCAGCTACTCAGGAGGCTGAGGCAAGAGAATCACCTAAGCCCAGGAGTTGGAGGTTGCTGTGAGCAGTGTGATCCCACGGCACTCTACTGAGGGCAATAAAGTGAGACTCTGTCTCTAAAAAAAAAAAAAAAAAAAGGCAGAAAGATGTTTACTTCCAAAACTCACAAAAACTTAAATGACTAGCAAATATTCCCACACTGGAATGTAGTTTGGTCGATTCTGCATGTCCAAATGACCCTAGCTCTTCACAACACTTTCTCTGGCCCATTGTTTTTGACTTTGGGCAGGTCCTGTCTGTCTCTGTCAGGCTGCCTGTATAATGCTCTTTGGGCCGGGTGCGGTGGCTCATGCCTATAATTAAAGCACTGTGGGAGGCTGAGGAGGAAGAATTGCTTTAGCTCAGGAGTTCAAGACTCGCCTGAGCGAGAGAGAGACCCCAACTCATGAAAAAAATGGAAAAACACAGCCAGGCGCCACGGCAAACGCCTGTAATCCCAGTGGCTTCTGGAGGCTAAGGCGGCGGGACGCCCACAGCCGGAGTCTGAGGTTGCAGTGACCTATGAAGCCACTGTACTCTGCTCAGGGGCATAGGTGGGACTCTGTCTAAACAAACAAACAAACAAAAAAGGCAAAGAAATAAAAAGCAAGGAAATTAAATATATGTGTATATATATATATATATATATATATAAAATGCTCTTAGGTTTCGGGGGTCATATGGCCTTGGATTTGGATCTCAGCTATGTACTTTGACTTCTCTGAACCTCAGTTTTTCAGTCAGTAAAATGGAGATGATGATGAAGCCTACCTTGTTTTGTGGATTCAACGAAAGAAAGCCTATAAGTACTTAACACTAAGTCTGGAATATAGAAAAGTATTCCTATCGGGGTAGCTGACTTTTTTTTTTGACAGAGTCTCACTTTGTCACCCTTGGCAGAGTGTCATGGCATCACAGCAACCTCAAATTCTTGGCTTAAGCTATTCCCTTGCCTCAGCCTCCCAAGTAGCTGGGACTACAGGTGCCCACCAGAATGCCTGACCATTTTTAGAGATGAGGTCTCTCTTTGCCTCAGGCTAGTCTTGAACTCATGAGCTCAGGCCTTGGCCTTCCAGAGTGTTTCCAGGGATTACAGGCGTGAGCCACCACGCCTGGCCTTGAGACAGAGTCTTACTTTGTCCCCCTTGGTAGAGTGCCATGGCATCATAGCTCACAGCAACCTCAAACTCTTAGGCTCAAGTGATTCTCTTGCCTCAGCCTCCCAAGTAGCTGGGACTACAGGTGCCCACCAAACGTCGGGCTATTTTTAGAGAGGAGGGGTCTCGCTCTTGCTCAGGCTGGTCAACTCAGGGCAGCCTACCTGCCTCGGCCTCCCAGAGTGCTAGGATTATAGAAGTGAGCTACCACACCCGGCCCGGTGTAGCTGATATTAATCATTACCTGCAAATGAGCAAGACTTCTTCCATACTACTGAATAGAAGAGGGAAGTGCTGCTGATGAAGCTCTCTAGCAAATAATAATCTTTGTAATTAGCTCACTCTTTGTTTAAAAGAAAACCCAATGCTTGACTTTTTTTTTTTTTTTTTGAGACAGAGCCTCAAGCTATCACCCTGGATAGAGTGCTGAGGCATCAGAGCTCACAGCAACCTCCAATTCCTGGGCTCAAGCGAGTCTCTTGCCTTTATCTCCCAAGTAGCTGGGACTACAGGCGCCCGCCAAAATGCCTGGCCATTTTTTGGTTGCAGTCCGGGCAGGATACGAACCTGCCAGATTAGGTGTACGTGGCTGGCACCTTAGCCCGTTGAGCCACAGGCGCCGAGCCAACATTTTTTTATTTACATGAAGCAAATTGGCAGTATTAAGGGTTTTCTGGAGCGGCGCCTGTGGCTCATCGAGTGGATGCCGGCCCCATATACCGAAGGTGGCAGGTTCAAACCTGGCCTCTGCCGAACTGCAAAACAGAAAAATAGCTGGGTGTTGTGGCAGGCGCCTGTAGTCCCAGCTTACTCGGGAGGCTGAGGCAAGAGAATCACCTAAGCCCAGGAGTTGGAGGTTGCTGTGAGCTGTGTGACATCACGACACTCTACCGAGAGCGATAAAGTGACACTCTGTCTCTACAAAAAAAAAAAAAAAAGAGTTTTCTGGGCAGCTCCTGTGGCCCAAGGAGTACGGCGCCGGCCCCATATACCAGAGGTGGCGGGTTCAAACCCAGGCCAGGCCAAAAACTGCAATTAAAAAAAAGAGTTTTCTGCTTGCAAAAATGTTCACCTTTACATTGAAGTCAAATTTTCCCCAGTGCTTTTAAAATATGAGATGGTTTAGGGGAAAAAAATTCTACTTCATTTTGAAGGAACATAATAATTAGACAAAAGTTCTGCACATCAATAATTAGAAAAGATTGGAAAGCTGTTCATTTGCTTTTTCTTCCCCCCACCCCAGAGCAAATATTCAACATTTCCCCTGTTTATACTATTCATTTGCTTAGCAAACTTTCTTGAAGAATTAATAATGCCAAGATGAAATTTAGCTTAGCTTGTCCAAATAATCCCAAACTACAAACGGTGACGGTTGAATTAGTAAGGTTTTGCTGAAAGCACGCTTTGTCGGCATATATGGTTGCTTCTGTCTTTGTGTGCTGTTTACCTGAGCTCCTGGTGATTTATCTGTTTCTCTTACTGCTTAAGATAAACCAAGAAAAAAATAACAATAAAATAAAATAAAACAAAGCATTCATTCAGCAGGCAAAATAAATGTGTGTATCATATAGTCTTTGTGTCTGATCTCTTTTTTTTTCCTTCTTTGCTCCCATCCTCCTATCTAATTCATTTTTCTCTTGAATTTTTTCAGTGTGTATTCCTCCCTGTCACTTTAACTTATAGGAAGTTGGCACACTATGTTTTGCTTATTTTTCCTTATGACATTCATTCAGTGATTCAATAACATTTCAGTGCCTCTGTGTGGTGAAATCCAAAGAGACCAAAGATTGAATTCAGGTGAAGGTGATAAGGGAGTTTATTCTACTATTCTCAAAACTTTTCTGTAAATTTATTTGAGCCACAGGCGCCACTCTTTATTTTTATTTTTTTGACACAGTCTCAAGCTGTTGCCCTGGGTAGAGTGCCATGGCATCATATCTCACCACAACCTCCAACTCCTTAGCTCAAGCAATCCACCTGCCACAGCCTCCCAGAGTGCTAGACTTACAGGAGTGAGCCCCCATACCCAGTCTTTGAAGGTGCCCTTTCCAATGACTGGTTCATTGAATCTATTTCCTGCCTGCGCCCATTATCATTTGAAGTTACAATTCTGCTTTAGTGTTAACTTACATAGTTTTGAAAATCCATGTGCACTTCGTTATGTGCCATACTATACTAATACTTGTTCCTTAGTTTTTGTTTTGTTTTGTTTTTGATTTTGTTTTTGTTTTTTTGAGACAGAGTCTTACTGTGTCGCCCTCAGTAGAGTGCTATGGTATCACAGCTCACAGCAACCTCAAACTCTTGGGTTTAAGCAATTCTCTTGCCTCAGTCTCCCAAGTACCTAGGACTACAGGCACCTGCCACAATGCCTGGCTATTTTGTTGTTGTAGTTGTTGTTTGGCAGGCCGGGGCTGGGTTTGAACCCACCAGGTCCAGTGTTACGTGGCAGGCGCTCTAGCTGCTGAGCTATAGGTGCCGAGCCTATTCCTTAGTTTTGATCTGGAAAAAAAAAAAAAGGAATATAGTCTATACCCTTAATAACTTTTAATATTAGGGCCGGGCGTGGTGGCTCACACCTGTAATCCTAGCACTCTGGGACACTAAGGCAGGTGATTGCTTCATGAGTTCGAGACCAGCCTGAGCAAAATTGAAGACCACCCTCAACCTGGGGAGGTGGCTCACACCTGTAATTCCAGCACTCTCTGGGAGGACAAGGCAGGTGGATCATTTGAGCTCACAAGTTCGAGACCAACCTGAGCAAAAGTGAGACCCTGTCTCTAAAATATAGCCAGGCATTGTGGCAACCACCTGTAGTCCCAGCTACTCAGGAGGCTGAGGCCAGATGAGCTCTTACGCCACAGCACTCTATTGGGGAAAAGTGAGACTCTCTCACTAACTACAAATGGTGACAGTTTACAAACAAGCAAACAAACAAACAAAAAACCCTTCATAGTCTGGTGAGAAAGCCAGACATAAACAGATAACTAAAATTCACTGTGGGAGTCCCTAAAAGATAACATCTATAAAGGTCTTTCCCCTTCTGAAAGCACTGTCTTCCATTGCTTGCTTTTGTAAGTAAAGTTTTATTGGAACACAACTATGTCATTTCCTATACATATGGTCTGCTTTGGCATACACATAATCCGTAGCTGTTTTCATGAAGAGTTGACTTGTAGCAGAGACCATATGGGCCACAAAGCCAAAAATATTTACTATCTGGCCCTTTACAGAAGTTTGCTTTGCTGGCTGCTGCTATACAGAATCTGATTTGATCCCTTTTTTTTTTTTTTTAAGAGAAAGTGTCTTGCTCTGTCACCCAGGCTGGAATACAGTGATGTAATCATATCTTACTGAAGCCTGAAACTCCTGGGCTCAAGGGATCTTCCTGTCTCAGCCTCCTGAGTAGCTAGGACTACAGGTGCACAGGTGTATGCCACCACACCTGGCTAAATTTTTTTGTTTTTGTTTTCTTGATGTTGCCCAGGCTGGTCTAGAACTCTTAGGCTCAAGCAATTGTCCACCTTGGCCTTCCAAAGTGCTGCGATTATAGGAGCATACTACCATCCTACCTTGAGTGGCCTCTGATTTGATTCTTAAGACAATTTTATATGATACTGTGATTGTGCTTATTTAATACAATATGTATCTAGTAGGAAATAGAGCCATGACTTAGCTGAATAAAGTCTATACTCTTTAGTATGTTATCAAAGACCTGTCTCAACCCCGTCCCTACCAGTATGTGGCCAGGAGAAAGTCTGTGGGTAAGGCCTGCCCATTGGGCTAGTGGAAGAATATATAGTTTACAAGGCACCACCCTTGACACCTTGGCTTCCTTAGGGTCTTGCTCTTTGACTGCTCTTTTATTTCCAAGTAGGAGAGGCCATGATATGCAATATGGCTAGTTGGAAGGAGGAGCTTGAAGCTATTTGCAGAACACTTTATGTAAAAATAAAGTATGATTACTGATGTCTCTTGTAGCCTTACCAATTGCCCTATGCACATATCTTTGGAGAATTTGGAAAGCTGTTCCCCTCCAGCTTCATCATTCCTTTTCTTTATTTCAGAATATTAGGGAGTATACAAGTTTTGGTTACATGGCTAGCTTTTACACATTTTAGGTCAGAGTTTTAAGTGTGCCCTTTACCTAGAAAGTGCACAATGTACCAGTGAAATGTACCTGTTAGTTGTGACCAGCTTCATCTTTAGACACCCAGTCTAATGCCCAGAGGTATTATACGGTATTGTACTAGGACCATAATGTGTTTTCCCATATTCAAAAATAGTGATTTCATATAAGAACCTAGAATTTTCACTCTTGATAAATAGAGTGCTTTGACCCCACTGGGACTGCATTGTCACACGGCTCCAGTTCTCTAGTGCTGGACAGTGACCATCCACTTAACCTTGGACATGTGCAGAAGGTTTGACACTGTATCCAAGAAAGAGATTGACTGACTTGTAACCTATTGACTTGCTGGCCAGTCTCCATGAAGCAGATAGAGGAAAGTTCCTCATAGCCAAGCTTCCAGAGATTTTGACAGTCCCCTTTCTCTAGTGGAGAAATGTGGTTCCCCTAGCCAACCCAGTCCTGATATCATGCTCTGTCCTAGCTGCCTTTACTCTCCCCCAACAGCCGTGTCACCTGATTTCCAGTGCATTCCCACCATGTCCCACTTCCTGTTGCAGTGAAGTTGCTTTCACTCCAGCTTTTGCCTCACTTTGGAGCCTGCTGCTACCTTGACCCTCCTGAGCTGATAGATTCTCTCCCTTACCATGCCCTTCAAGGAAAAGAAGGTCTTGGGCAGAAAGGCAGAGAGCCACAGATGTCTGCTCACCTGCAAGGGCCACCACACTTTTCTAAACTCTGAGTAACTAGTGATGCTCTGTGTGTGTTTGTATGTCCTGTCCCAAAAACCTCAAACTATTTAGCTACATTTATGAACCCATCTAAAATCACAGAGAAGAAAGAGACTCGGCAGATCTAGACCAGGGTTCCATTTTGAGGAATTTGAAGTATAGCAGCACCCTGAGGATCCCAGGCAGGCTCACAAATTTGGAGGCCTCCAAGGGCCAGGAAATATAAATGGCTGCAAGCAACTTAAGTAACCGCTGTAGCTGGGGTTTATTTCATTATGCTGGTTACATAGGTTCCTTCCATCATCTAAGTATGCTTTGCATACCCAGGGGTATTATTCCATTTTATAAAGAAATCTGTATACTAATTTCTTGAAACATGTGACCTCAATTTCTCCATCATGTAATAAAAATAGAAGTAATAATTGAATCTACCTCCTAGAGTTATGGTAAATGCTTTAATAAGACACAGCTTCTGGCAGTGACCATAGCTCAGTGGGAAGGGCGCTGGCTACATACACGGAGGCTGGCGAGTTCAAACCCGGCCCGGGCCAGCTAAAACAATGACAACTGCTATAACAACAAAAAAAATAGCTGGACTTTGTGGTAGGCGCCTGTAGTCCCAGCTACTTGGGAGGCTGAGGCAATAGAATCGCTTGAGCCCAAAAGATTGAGGTTGCTGTGAGCTATGGCACCATGGCACTCTACCCAGGGTGATAGCTTGAAACTCTGTCTCAAAAAAAAAAAAAAAAGAAAGAAAGACACAACTTCCTTAGATTAGGGCCCGGCCTATGGTTGATGCATATGTATTAGCTGTGCTGGTAATGACAAGTCTCATTTTTGCTGAAAATGTGGACACATGAACCTTCACTTTAATCCTTTTCATAGGGAAAAACCTCTCCGACCTGCTGGCAAATGGCACCTTGGACTTGACTGCAATGGCAGGGAGGCAATAGGGAGAGGTGTAGGTGGGAGTCAAGGACACTGCCATCTGGCAGGCTGTTGTTGCTAGGCAGGAATGCAGGCCTTGTCATACCAGTTCTATTGGTTTTTCAAGAGAATTCATGGCTCAGTGCCCGTACCTCAAGTGGTTAGGGCGTTGGCCACATATACCGAAGCAGATAGGTTCAAACCTGGACCTCACCTGCTAAAAAATCAAAATGACAGGGCAGCGCATGTGGCTCAGCGAGTAGAACGCCGGCCCATATACCGAAGGTGGTGATTTTAAACCCGGCCTTGGCCAAACTGCAAAACAAAAATAGCCGGGCGTTGTGGTGGGCGCCTATAGTCTCAGCTACTCGGGAGGCTGAGGCAAGAGAATCGCCTAAGTCCAGGAGTTGGAGGTTGCTGTGAGCTGTGTGATGCCACAGCACTCAACCAAGGGCGGAAAAGTGAGAGTGAGACTCTGTCTCTACAAAAAAAAAAAAAAAAAAAGGAAAATTAAAAAAGAAATGCTAAAAGAAAAAATAAATGGTAGTTTTGTAACTTAGTACCTGGAATGTTGGATAAACTTTCCAATGCCTCAGTTTCCTGATGTGTAAAATAGGGACATCAATAACAGTATCAAAGTAGTTAGTGCTCATCCCTGGTAAGTATTGCTGTTCTTTTGCCCTCCCTCTGAGAGGGAATACTCCCCAGCTTGTAGCAACAGGTTTACACAGATGTTTTTAGTTTCCTGAATGAACAGTTGTAGACTCGAGCTGAAAGATTTCCATTTAGCTTGTCCTCACACAGGAGGGCAGGGGCCCTCTATACCTCGTTCTCGGCTGTATCTGCCTTGCTTGGTGCCAGGAATGTGCTAGCTGCTCCTGAGATATTATTTTTAATTAATAAGAGAGCATATTAATGAATGAACAAACTAATGAGGTTTTTTTTTTTTCAAACTAATGAGTTTTGCACTGAGACCCTACTTCAAAATAACATCAGCTAAAAATGGGAAAATGGGAAAGGAGAGCACCACAGAAAGGAGAAGCAGCCAAAGAAAAGTGAGCAAGGTTCACCAACGCTCTCTGATGTTACAGGAATTGGTGGCAGGTGAAGAGCTCCCGGCAGACTCCAGGAATCCTGCCCACTGCAGAGTGGTCCCACTGGGGTGCTAGCACCAGGATTCCCTCCCTTTCCTGCCTTGCCTTGCTTAAAACCTTGGCCTTCCAGACACTCCTATAGTCCTAGCTACTTGGGAGGCCTAGCTGGGAGGAGGGCTTGAACCCCAAAATTCAAAGCCAGCCTGGGCAATATTGCAAGACCCCATCTCTACAAAAACATCTCCCTGCTCAGAGATGCAGGCTCAAGGCAGGGCGCAATGGCTGATGCATGTAATCCTAGCACTCTGGAAGGCCAAGGCAAATGGATTGCTTGAGCTTAGGAGTTTAAGACCAACCTGAGCAAGAGTGAGATCTTGTTTCTACTAAAAGTAGAAAAAAACTAGCCAGGCATGGTAGTGCATGCCTGTAGCTACTCACGAGGCTGAGGCAAAAGGATCACTTGAACCCAGGAGTTTGAGTTTGCTGTGAGCTATGATGCCACTGCACTCTACTCAGGATGACAGAGTGAGACTTGGTCTCAAAAAAAAAAAAAAAGAAAGAAAGAGAAAAACTAGCCGGGTGTTGTGGTGAGCATCTGTAGTCCCATCTACTTGGGAGGCTGAAGCAAGAGAATTCATTTGAGCCCAAGAGTTTGAGGTTGCTATGAGCTATGATGATGCTGTGAGCTATGATTTCTACTCAGGGTGACAGAGTGAGACTCTGTCTCAGAAAAAAGAAAAAAAGAAAAAAAATCAGACCCAAGTTGATGGCACTATGGCCTGGCAAATATAGCCCTGAGGACACAGCCCCTTCAAGTTTTCTCTCTAGGAAACTTAACTCTGATTCAAAGCCTATTCTTCACATTTCATCTTAGATGTTTACTGCCATACTATACCAACCTCCACCAAAAAGGGTTTGGTATCTCTGTCATTTGCTCTTCGCACCTTCTTTTTTTCAAGTGACAAGAGTTTTGCTATGTTAGCCAGGCTGGTCTCAAACTCCAGGGTTTAGGCTGGGTGTGGTGGCTCACGCCAATAATCCTACCACTCTGGAAGGTGGGTAGATTGCTTGAGCTCACAAATTTGAGACCAGCCTGAATAAAGAGAGACCCCCATCTCTGGGAAAAATAGAGAAATTAGCCGGGCACTGTGGTAGAATACACCTGTAGTCCCAGCTACACAGGAAGCTGAGGCAAGACGATTGCTTGAGCTCAAGAGTTTAAGGTTCCTGTGAGCTATGATGACACTGTGGCACTCTACCTAGGGTGACAGAGTGAGACTCTGTCTCAAAAAAAAATAAAAATGCCTGGGCTCAATCAAGCGATCCTCCCATCTCAGCCTCCCAAGTAGCTTGAATTACAGGCAAGTCCTACGAAGTCCAGCCTTATTATAACTTTTTGCAAACATTCGTCAATGGGTATTATTAAAATTACCAGTTTACTTTTCTATATCCCTATAGTAGAGAGAATTACCCCCTGCCAAAATAATGTCTATGTTCTGGTCCTTGGAACCTGTGAATACATTTTCGTACATGGCTACAGGGGATTTTGCAGATGTGATTAAGGCTCTGGACTTTAAAATAGGGAGACTATCCTTGATTATCCAGGCAAGCACAAACTAATCTAATCAAATACACTGGCTTTCAAACACAGAATTTTCTCAAGCTGGAGGCAATAGAAGAGGAAGTCAGAGAGATTCAAGCATGAGAAGGATTTGGCCATTGCTTGTTCTGAAATGTGGGGGACTGAGTGCAAGGAGCTCAGAGTGGCCTCCAGCTGACAGCAAGAAAACAGGCACCTCACTCCTACAACCACAGGAACTGGATTCTGTCAACAGCCCAAATAAGCTTAGAAGTGGAGTCTTCCCAGAGCCTCCTGAAAAGATCCCAATCAGTGCCGCCTTGATTTCAGCCTTGTGAGAGCCTGAGCAGAGAAACCAGCTGAGCCAAATAGGACCTCTGACCTACAGAGCTATGAAATGCTAAATGGGTGCTGTGTTAAAGCTGTAGTTTGTGGAAATTTCATTACGGAGCAACAGAAGACTAACAATCCCCAGTGACTATGAACACTACAGCAGCAGGAGCAGATTCAGCTTGTTCACGGTGGCACCCTGGGTACCTACCATGGTGCCTGGCACTTGATAGGCACTCAGAAAAGCCCTGTTACATGGATAAATGGAAACCTTTCCTTCCACCAGTAATTACTTATGACAGAATCTAGTATTCTACCAGTGATTGGAGGGGACATTTTCTTTTTCTTTTTTTTTTTTTTTGAGACAGAGCCTCAAGCTATCACCCTGGGTAGGGGCCGTGGCGTCACAGCTCACAGCAACTTCCAATTCCTGGGCTCAAGTGAGTCTCCTGCCTCTGCCTCCCAAGAAGCTGGGACTACAGGCGCCCACCACAACGCCCGGCCATTTTTTGGTTGCAGCCGTCATTGTTGTTTGGCGGGCAGGGACTGGATTCGAACCTGCCAGCTCAGATGTACGTGGCTGGTGCCTTAGCCCGTTGAGCCACAGGTGCCGAGCCGAGAGGGGACATTTTCAATAAGACACCTAGACACAGGGCCTTCTCTGCAGGCTAAGTGAGCAGAGGCCTCAGGGGCCTCTGACCTTGGATTTTATGTTCTAATGGATAAGCAACAGCTGTTCCCTAGAGAAACGGATCCTGGCACTCTGCTTTGCGGATGCAGCTCCTTTGGAAGTGAACAAGGACGCCTACAATAATGTGTCCACGCGTGTGCACAAGGACAAGAGGATGAGGGCATTGTGGGCAGGAGAGAAATGGTTTCCATGTATGTGTGTGCGGGCTCTGTGAGTGCAAACTGCACAAGTGAGAAAGTCTGAACACATGGATGTGTGTGAGCCGAGGAGCATTCCTTTCTAGGATCAGCCCCCTATCCCACCTGGGAAACAGCAGGTGGCCCAACATCTGAGATGTAATGTTTACAAGGATTTCCCTACAGATTTCTTTAAAAGAATAAACTCTCCCAGGATGCTGGAAATGAAATTCTATTTATGAAAATGCCATATTTCAGCTCGGCACCTGTGGCTCAACAGGCTAAGGCGCCAGCCACGTACACCTGAGCTGGCGGGTTCGAATCCAGCCCAGGCCCGCCAAACAACAATGACGGCTGCAACCAAAAAATGGCCGGGCGTTGTGGCGGGCGCCTCTAGTCCCAGCTACTTGGGAGGCAGAGGCAGGAGACTC
>CAUYRH010038062.1:0-18555 GCA_963574655.1 Perodicticus potto | reverse complement strand
CATCAATATTTTCAAAAAGCATTCAGTAGTCCACATGCATTTCTGGCAGGTCACAGCACTCAACTATCCGGTCAAGGCCATTGCATGTTGGTCTCCATATGCTGGATGAATGATACTTCTTATCTGGTTTAGGTCTCTTTTGGAGAAGAGGCTTTACATGAGCATGATCATAAAGGATGCAATTAAATGATCCATGTACTCCATCATTCATGTAATACATAAAGGTTTGTTCACAGGACTCATCATCATCAGAGCCTATCTGTTCCTTTAATACAGTTTTTTTGGCAATGATATTAACTGCAGGTGTGAAGGTTGATGCACCATAATATCTGCCTGGCTCAGCTATGATTCTCACTCCAGAGTTTGAAGAAAGTACTTGTCCAATGCTGGGTTGATTACACCAGTGATCTCTTCAAATTTAAGCTTCACATCCTCAGATCCAAGAAAGCTACCACCAATATCAAACAGGTACATGCTGAAACCAACCTCAGCTCCCATGTCAAAGACAGCGGGCATCAGAGATTGCCTACACGAAAGTCTCAGGATCAGTACAGCCACTTCCTACGTGAAAGCTGACACCAATGACATCAATATTTAGCTCTTTTACCCATTCCAAAAGAAGTCTGCTGGTTTTGAGTGTGGCACCAAATTTAACACTGAGTCAATGGACTGCTTTGGAATCATCAGTGGCAATCCGCAAAACCAACTTGGCCTTTGGATGTGCTCTGGCAACTTTCATCAACTCGACTTCACTGTCAAAAGTCATCATCTGGACTCCATTACTGGCAGTGTACTTAATTTGAGACACTTTTTTACAAGGATTTGCATAGATAATCCTCTCTGGAGGCACCCTGAGACTTTGCACCAATTGTATTTCAGTCTTGCTAGCACAGTCAAATCCTGTCATGATAGCGAGGGTCTTCGCAATGGCTCTACTGTCATTACATTTGACTGCATAAAAGGGAGTGACACGAGGAATAGGCCATCTTCGGTGTTTAGCCATCTTTGGTGTTCAGAACATCTCCAAGGTCTGCTACGTAGAAGGCATCCTTATCATCAAAAGAGGAAACTTCATTGATTTTTTGGTCCAGAATGTCCTTGGCAGTAAAACCTTCATCAAGCAAGTGGCAGTCAAGCTCTTCATTATTAATATTGTTCATGGTTTCTTGATGTTTCTTTGAAAAACTAAGAGATGGAATTTAAAGAAATACTTCCAGCTTCTCACAAAGGCAATTCTCCAGAAATTCTGAATCCCACTGTTGCATCCTCCGAGCAACAGTGGAAATGTCCTTAGAGCACGTGGGTGCCACAGGCTAGCCTGATGGAGAAGCCGGAAAGCCGCCGCCCATGCAGAGCTGGAGCCAGAGGCGCAGGAGCACTAGGCCGTACCATAAGCACCTGGCTCCCACCTGCAAGAGACGCTAGCCTGAGGTGCCGGAGCAGCTGGCAGAGGGGGTAGGCTGGGGCGACTTCAGGGACTGACCTACACATTTTCAATGTCAATAGAAAATGGGTTATGGAAAAGCCGTATGTTGTGTTCATGGAGATGAAGCTCTTTAAATCTGAATTGGAACTCCTTTTGCAATTTTTCCAGTGAATCCACACATATTTTGTTTGGGAATGCAACCAATGGTTTTTCTGCTAACAGATTTTGTGGGCCCTGGATGAGTCGGCTGCTAAACAGGACAGGCAGCAGAGGCAAAAACACCCAGAGGGCCGGATAAATGTCCTCAGCGGGCTGCATGTGGCCCATGGGCTGCAGTTTGAAGACCCCTGGCTTAGGAGATTCTCTTGCCTCAGCCTCCCGAGTAGCTGGGACTACAGGCACTTGCCACAATGCCCAGCTATTTTTGTTGCAGTTTGGCCAGGGTGGGTTTGAACCCTCCACCCTCCATATAGGACGCCCCACTCACTGAGCCACAGGCGCCACCCGGAATTGCTTATTTCTCATTCTTTTCTGGCAGCCCCAGCCTCACATAACTACATGACAGCACAGGTAGCTACAACACGTAAGAAGCTCTATCTTTCTAGCTAGAAAATCAGTAAAAACAGGCCAGGCGCAGTGGATTGCCTGAGCTCACAGGTTTGAGATCAGCCTTAGCCAGAGTGAGACCCCTCGTCTCTAAAAATAGCCAGGCGTTGTGGTGGGCGCTGTAGTCCCAGCTATTTGGGAGGCTAAGGCACAAGAATTGCTTAAGCCCAGGAGTTTGAGGTTGCTATGAGCCATGATGCTACGGCACTCTACCAAGGGTGACAAAGTAAGACTCTGTCTCGGAAAAAAAAAAGAAAAAGAAAATCAGGAAAAAGGACCTTGGTAGCTAGAGAGTGTGGAGGGAACCTTGGGGAGACTGAGGAAGCACCCCTAGTTCTATGTATGAAGTGACAGGAGTCCCAGGCTCGCCTCTGAGCAGTGCATGCACAAAACAGATAGCAAAGGCTTGGAAAACTAAAATGGGAACCACTGCCTAGGCCCCAGGTAAAAATTCCTGAGATATACATACCCAGACAGAGTCTCTGAAAAACTGAACTAGTATTAAAATGACTTCCCACAGAAAGTAAGACAGAACTGGTTCAATCTGATCAGAAGGATTACTTTAAAAAAAAAAAAATGCTCCAAGAGATTTTAACAGGATCCAGAGGCATGATGTTCAGACTATCCAAGATACAATTCAAAAGTACTTGATATATGAAGAGTGAGGAATTACTTGATATATAAAAAAGAGAGAAATGTGACCAGTTCTCCAGCCAATACTAAGCTGGCCAGGATGTTGGGGCTACCAGACAAATACTTCAAAGCAGCTGTCTCCCACAAGGTAGCTGTTAACACTCTAGCAATGAATGGAGAGAGATGTTCTCATCAAAGAAATAAAAATTATAAAAAAACAAATTTTCACAGTGAAACATATCTGAAATTAATTTACTGAATAGGTTCAGAAGCTTATCAGGTTAAAGATAATTGACACCATAGGAAAATTTTGAACTTTTAGGAGGGAAGTGCAACAGGAATAATAAAAATCTGACTTAAAAAGCAACTATTTTCTATTCAATTGCTTATTGAAAGCAATAGATAATCAGCCCTCAGTATACACAGGTATTGATTCCAGGAGCCCTGCATATACCAAACCCAAGTGTTCTCAAGCTCCACAGCCAGCCCTGCAGAACTCAGATATACAAAAAGTTGATTTCCCTATACGCAGGCTTCACATCCTGACAATACTGTGTATTTGACCTGCATTTGGTTGAAAGCAGTCCATGTATAAGTGTGACCCCACAGTTCAAACCCATCTTGCTTGAGGGCCAACTGTAATAAAAGCCATTAAGCTTTATTTGTTGAGGTTTTCATTGTATGTAGACATAAAACATGTAGCAACTATAACAAGAGGAAGTAAAGGGACCTATGTGGTTACATTTTCTTTGAAGTGGTAAAAATGTTAACTTTACACAGACTGAGAAAGATTAGGTATATATATTGTGATTTCTAGAACAACCACTATAAATAATACAAGTATGGCCAAAAAGCCAATAAATGAAATACTAAAAAACATACATATGTTCCAAGAGGGTGAGATGGGATAGCAGAAGTGACAAAGCAAAGAATCAAATATAAAGCATAAATCCAACCATATTAAAAACGATGATAATTGCAAATAAACACAAGTCAGATTTTCAGTTGAATTTTTTAAAAAAGACTCCATGTTGTCTATAAGAAACCTTTAAATGACATAGATAAGAGTAAAAAGATCAAAAATCACACAAATGCTTTTCTTAAAAAAAAAAAAGCTGGATTCACAACTTGGAGGGCTTTAAAAAAAAGAAAAGATGCAGTGGCTGTATTACTATTAGACAAAATACTTTCCGAAGTAGGCAAATTACATACAGTTAAAGGGGTCATCAACAACAACATAATACCCCTAAATGTTTCTGCACTTTGTAGTGGACCACAGGACTCTCTCTCACTCCCAGTTTTCAAACACTGAGTATGGGCTATACCTGTGACTTCCAACCACAGAGTGCAGCAAAGGTGGGCCATCAGCACCAGGCTTATGTACATCATCTGACAAGTCCCTCTGATAGAAATGTTACATTGTATGGGGTCTTGCTAGCAGATTTGCTCCCTAAACCAACCTCTCCCTCCCTCCAACATGGCAGAGATACTGATGTCTTGAAGTCAGGTACTCCAAATCCCAGAGCTGCAAGGAAATGAATTCTCCCAACAACCTGAGTTTGGAAGTAGATCCTTTCTCGGTCAAGTCTCAGGTGAGAACCACCCTAGACAACCACACCTGACTGCATCCTTACAGAAAACTCAGCCAAGCCAGGCCCAGGCTCCTAAACCACAGGAATAAGATAATACATGTGTGATGTAAGATACTAAGTTTGTGGTAATTTGTTATGTTGCAGGAAGATGAGGCCCAAAGGAGAGAAAGAGCACCCGAACACCACGTTTGTAAGAGGAAGAGCATTATTCCCCAGCTGGGAGCGTACGGCATAGAAGAATTCCAAATGGCCGCGCTCCCTAACTGGCTTGGTCTTTCCCTTTTTATCGACAGTCAAAAAGTTCCACCCCACAGGCACCCTTCTTATTGGCCAGTTTGAATCAAGCAGGAGATGCTATTCCAGCCCCTACAGAACTACAGTATTTCACAGAACTTGGAAATTTCCAAGTTCCAGGAAGTTAGGTTTACAAATTCCTAAGGGCTGAGTCACCATGGAGAGGAGGACCCTGCAAGTGTATTCTTGTGCTCTCCTTGAGAAGAGATATTCTCCCAGACCTCACCCTTCTCAGGTATCCTCTCTCAGTTACAGCATTGAAGACTAATACCTTAACAACAAACCTTTAAAACACATGAAGCAAAACTTGTAAAATTCAACATAGACAAATCTACCATTACGCAGGAAGAATTAAACACCTCTTTCTCAGTTATCAGTGGAACAAATGGATGGAAAATCAGCAAGCATATTTAAGACCTGAACAACACTCAAATAGCTTGGTCTAGCTGACATTTCTAAATCACACCAGTCAGTGATAAAATACAGTCTATAAGAACTTAAGTTATGCAAATTGTGGTCTGTGACTACAACCAAAATAAACTAGAAACTACTAACAAAATGATCTCAAGAATCCTCAAATGTTTGGATCAAAAGGATAGAAGGAACTCATACAACTCAGTGGCAAAAATATAAGTTATCCAATTAAAAAACGGTTAAAGGACCTGAATAGATATATTTCCAAAGAAAACATACTAATAGCCAAAAGTAACATGAAAAACTGGTCAGCATCACTAATCAGGGAAATGCAAACCACAACTACAATGAGATACCACCTCACACCTGTTGGGATGACTTACCAAAAAGGCAGGAGGCAACAAATGTTGATAAGGATATAGACAAAAGAACCCTTGTGCACTGTTGGTGTGAATGCATAGGTGTATAGCTATTATGGAAAACAATATAGAGATCCTTAAACGAAAAGAAAAATAGGACTACCATATGATCTAGTAGGGCAATTTTTTAGGTGGTGAAACTTTCTGTATCTTGATTGTGGTAGTGGCTGTACACCAAAAAGAACAATTTTATTGCATGTAAATTTAAAAGATAGTTTATTTTAAAAGAAAGAAAAATAGCCCCTGTATCTAAGACATACCACATTGGATTTCACACCTCCTATCCTGAAAGCTCCAGGAGGCTGCACTTAGTTCCCAGCATGGGGAATTTCTAGCCCAAGGACATACAGCTCTGAGATCTGTGAGGGAACCTGGCTGGGGCAAAGATTAGAGGCGAACAGAGCAGCTCAGTCCCACTGACAGCCAGCGACAGATACATGAAGAGTCTGAGACCTGCCACCCCCTCATGCCACCGCTACTTACAGTCATGTGAGTGGCACCAAACCAGATGAGCTAAAGCCTGCCTGCTTGACTCCCACCCGGATTTCTGACCCCCAGACTCATGACCAAATAAAATGGTTATTGATTTACCCATTATATTTTGGGGCTGGTTTTGTTACACAGCATTAGATAACTGACATCCATGGAGAAGGCAAGTCACATTGGGTTTTCCTCCTTAAAAACATTTTTGTCTTGGGGCAGTGCCTGTGGCTCAATGAGCAGGATACCGGCCCCGGCCCCATATACCAAGGGTGGCAGGTTCAAACCCAGTCCCAGCCAAACTGCAACCAAAAAATGGTCAGACATGTAGCGGGCACCTGTAGTCCCAGCTACTCAGGAGGCTGAGGCAGGAGAATTGCCTAAGCCCAGGAATTGGGAGTTGCTGTGAGCTGTGTGACACCAAGGGCCATAAAGTGAGATTCTGTCTCTACCAAAAAAAAAAAAAAATTTTATCTTGGAGATGTTATGGGAGATTCTTTGTTCTCAGGGTGGTCGGGGACAATAACTCATTCCCAGAGAATTCTATTAGGTTGTGTTTTCCTGCATTATGCCCAGGTAATGTATTGTTTCTGCAACAACATGTTCATCCCTTGTTACATTTTAAAGGAGATGTGTGGAAATTTTACAGTGTACAGTGAAGAGTCAAAAATGACAGTGAGAGCTGCTGCAAGAATCATTAATTTAGATGACAGAGCAAAAGTATGGAGGAGACAGTGTGGCCGTTTGGAAATACTTGATGAGCTTTTAGAAAACCTTTATTGGGCTAGGCATCAGGGTGCCTGTCATCCCAACTACTTGGGAGGCTGAGGCAGGAGGATGCTTGAGCCCAGGAGATCTGTGCCACACAGTGAGATGCCACCCAGTGAGACACCATCTCGTAAAAAATTTAAAACTTGTTTAAAGCCGGTAAGAGAATTAGTTTGTAGAAGTTAAAGGAAAAATGCTCTAATATGAGAACTGTCTAGAAGTGAATTTGCCTAACTTTAGTGAGCCCCCTTACTCTGGAATTTTCACACAAGCAGAATGGTCATCTTAGACACATTTTCTGTGCTAGGTGTGCAGGCAGCTGCTGTGCAGATAAGACACTACTCGAGGATTTTATGGAGTTCTTTCAGCCTCTTAGTTTTGGGGGATTTTGTGTTATTGTTTGTCATCAGAAGATCCATAGTGATGTTTTAAGAACTTAAACTTTTATACTTGCTGACATATTAGTCAGACTTTCCAGATAGGCACCCCATGCAGGTAGCCAAATGAAGTTCTTTCCTTCATAATCTGTAGGAGCAGGGACTTGTTTTGGTAACTGAAATCCAACAAGCTGAAGATATTTTCTGTCTCCTGCTAACAGCCTGCTTCAAGATAGTGCACACCAGGATTGCAAGGTGTGAAGAGACCAATGCACCCATCCTGGCCTGTGCTGCCAAGAATGGAGCTGTTCACAGGGTCAATCTCATGGGATGTGAACAGTTCTGTGACACAGGGCCACACTTGGTTTAAAGGTCTGTCATACCTGTTTTTGAAATTCTTAATTTATGAGCAAGGGATCCACAGATTAGGAGATTGTGCTGACCACAGTCTTCATCTGTGTCTCCTCACCACCCACTCAGCCCTCCTGCGCTCTGACTTCTGCCTTTACAGTGGAATAAACTCCTCTCTCAAATCATCCATTGCCTAATGAAACATTTCTATAGCATTTCCTTAATCCTTACTTATTTTATACTGTCTGGAGCATCTAACATCGTTGACCGAGCACCTCTTTAAATGCCCTGCTTGGTTCTCAGTCTATATGACTATGGTTTTCTCTGCTCATGTTTGACAAAACCAAGGAGATGAACAATCACCACGCAAGCCTCGGGGCTTTCCATTGTCTCGATAGATCCACACTCTACTCACAATGAATACCGACTGATACCTCCCTTATTTTCGCAGACTCAGTGACAAAATGATTTCTAAAGGGACAAATTTAAAGACTGAACAACAGTTCCTACCTATCTGGTATTATAAATCATATGCAGGGTTTGGGGGCTTTGTTTTGTTTTCCTTAATATAGCAAGAAAGTGAAGAACATACCAAGAGTTGAATATATAAATGGTCTTAAATTTCCTCCAGTCTCTTTCACAAAATAATCAATGACGCTGAAAAGGTTTGGAAGTGTCACCTGCAGAAAGAGCGAGTAGGAGAAAGATCATTGTCACCTGGGTAAAGATTAGAGTGAAAGCTCAACTGGAAATTAATGACAATAATTGGGTATTTCCTGACCTCCAAAAAGTCATGGCAGCAGCTCACTTCAGTGACTTATTAAGTGACCATAGTTTTACCATCCATGTGGCTTCTCTCCTTTATAATGAACTGTGTAAGTTCTCTGTTAAGGAATTACCCCTTACCCATTGGAAGTAAGTAGATACCTTGTTCACCTTTAATTAAGGCATAAAAGTTGACTCAAATTCAGCTTTCTTCCTGAAATTTGAACTTGAGTAGAGCAACAAGGAAGGAGGGCCACTCCCTTCAGAGATGGTTCTTGGTGAAAGCAACTGTGTGCTCATCCCTGAATAGTTGCTAACCTCCCAGTCATTCTGTGTCTTAATAATAAATTCATTTTTACTTAACTTAGCCATAATTACAGCCAGTGTGCTGGCTTGCACCTGTGATCCTGGGTACTTGGGGGGCTGAAGTTGGAGGATGGCTTGAGTCCAGGAGTTTAAGACCAGTTTAGGCAACACTGTAAGGCACCATCTCTTTTATAAAATTTTTAAAAATGTTAACTATAGTTTATTTCCTCTCCTTGAAACCAAAGAAGCCCTAAAAACCAGAGAATTTAAGCATTTTACTATCTCATTGTAATGGGATAATTTCTGGTCTAAGAGTGACAGAAACATCAAAGGGCCACACTCAAGGATCAGAAGGCCACATGTGCCCCAAGGGTCAGGTCCCACAATCCTGCTGCCTAAATTTTCTATACAAGTAAAATCAGATTAAACTCAACTATTCCAGGTAACCTTGAAGAGCAAAAAGAATTAATGAACCAGGTGCGGAGGTGGGTGCCTATGTCACAGCTGTTTGGGAGGCCGAGGTAGGAGGATTGCTGAGCCAGGGTGTGGAGGCTGCCGTGTGCCAGGTTGCACTTGTGAACAACAGCTGCACTCCGTCCAGCTTGGGCAACATGGCAAGACCACTGTCTCTTAGAAAAACAACACAAATACAACCTGGTTGAAGAGTTGAGGAGGGTGAAAGGTAAAGGATAATATGGGCAGTGAGGTTTCCTCACACTCTGGACTACAGGGGCTGGTGACAGAAACGAGCCCCAGGTCAACAACTGCAAAGACACATTATTCTTCCCTGACTCTTGGTTCTGGTCACTTGGTTACTTGGATTACTCTATATCTGTTTAGTTCTTTGCTTTCTTCATTAGAACTTTATTTTATTTTATTTATTTATTTTTTTAATTATTTTTTATTGAGTCATAGCTGTGTACAATAATTCAGTCATGGAGTACAGTGTGCGGGCTTCACATACAATCGGAGATACTTTTATCAACCTGATTAATATAACATTCATGATATTTTCTCATTTACTATGTGAAAACAATTTTGATCTGTATTTAGAAGTTTTCTCCTGACCCTTCACATATGCACCACAAGTGTGATCTCACCCTTTATCCTCTCTCCCCCGACCCTCTCCCTCCCCTTCCCTCCCTCACCCCTTTCTCCATCTTATTGTGCAATAAGGGGGTTGTAGCCTTCGCTTGAAAGATATAAACTTGCTTCATATTAGGGGTGTATACATTGGATACTTTTTCTTCCACTCTATAGATACTTTGCTAAGGAGAACATGTTCCAGCTCCATCCATGTCAATATGAAAGAGGAACTGGTTGACAGAGCTTTCATGGCATTTTCTTTGTTATTGTGTGGAGACATTTATATAGTACATTTAGTGAGTTTCACCTGTACCCTTCTGAGATGCACCGTAAGTGTGGACCCACCAAATACTCTCCCTTCGCCCATCCTCCCCCCTCCCCTCCCCTCTTTTGCCCCTTTCCCCAGTTGTTGTGCTGTAATTGGGTTATAGCTTTCACATGAAAGCTACAAATTAGTTTCATAGTAGGGCTGAGTACATTGGATACTTTTTCTTCCATTCTTGGAATACTTTGCCAAGAAGAATATTTTACAGCTCCATCCATGTAGGCATGAAAGAGGTAACGTCTCCATCTTTCTTTAAGGCTGCATAATATTCCATGGTGTACATATACCACAATTTATTAATCCATTAATGGGTCAATGGGCACTTGGGCTTTTTCCATGAATTATCAATTATGAATTGGGCTGCAATAAACCTTCTGATACAGATATTTTTGTTATCAGGTGATTTTTGGTCTTCTGTATATATACCTAGTAGAGGAATTATAGTATAGAATGGCAGTTCTATTTTTAGATTTCTAAGTAATCTCCAGATATGTTTCCAAAAGGACGGTATTAGTTTGCATTCCCACCAGCAATGTAGTAATTAAAGTTCCATTGTCATATTTTAAAGATCTCAAAAAAATAATACATTGTTTTATATGGAATCAGAAAAAAACCTCAAATAGCCAAGACACTACTCAAAAATAAAAATAAAGCAGGAGGAGTTACGCCCAGACCTCAGACTATACTATAAATTGATAGTGATCAAAACAGCATGGTACTGGCACAAAAACAGAGAGGTAGATGAATGGAACAGAATAGAGAACCCAGAGATGAACCCAGCTACTTACCATTATTTGATCTTTGAGAAGCAATTAAAAACTTTCAGTGTGGAAAAGATTCCCTATTTAACAAATGGTGCTGTGTGAACTGGCTGGAAACCTGTAGAAGATTGAAACTGGATCCACACCTTTCACCTTTAACTAAGGTAGACTCTCACTGGATTAAACAGTCTTTTCATTTTTATGAGACTACTTTGGCCCATCTCCCAGTAGCTTTCCCCAGGGTCCAGGGACATGACTTTGATCCCTGCTGAGACTTTGCAGAGCCTTCCAGGGTCACCCAACTGAACCCCCTAAGCCTTTCTCCTCCACCCACTTCTGTTTGGGTGAAGAAGAAGCAATCCTCTGGGAGCTACAGAGACCTTCTCACTGCCTGGGGCACTCAAGTACTTCTCTTAAAGGGCTAAAACTATAAGTGCAAAAGGACATCTTTGCAGTTGGCTTTTTACTACAAGTATCACCCCCTGACAGGCAGAACAGCTATAGCTCATATAGCTCCTCACGGCACCTACTGACTCGGTCAAAGAGGACATGGCAAATTCCTACTCACAAGCCTCACCCATGAATGCAGAGGTTAAGCCAGACGTACCAATGTATTTCACACTGATGATAAGACCGAAAGAGGAGAACAAAAGCAACCCATGGGGTCACTGCTTTTTAGGAGAGGAGTAAACATTGCAAGGGCTCTCTCTCACGCACTGCAGATCTCTGGGCTGACAGGGAGCTGCTCGGCATCTGTGCAGAGACATCACGCTGGACAGCAGGTGCAGCAGAGATCTGCTGAGGCCAATCCTGTTTCCACAACTGACGTCATCCTGATCATCTAGTGCAGGGACCAAGACCACGTGGGGCCCAGCCACCTAGGGGTAGCCTCTGCATCACCCGTGCAGAGCTGGGAGGGAGCAGACAGATTAGAAGCTCTCGCATGTTGTGCCTGTGACTGGGGCTGAGCACACTTCCACCTCTGGGAAAACCTGAGCAGGGGGGAAGTCACGGATGCCATAAGCACCATCTGGGAAGCCTTGAATGACAGTCTCAGTGGGGCCTGGAGGTTGGGGGAGACCCTGCTGATGAGAAGTGCAGACCCACATATGCAGTCCCTGGGCTCCTGAGACAAACCCCTGCCTGCATGAACTGCCATCAGCTATCTGCATGATTGGGCATCAGTTGCCTGCGTGATTGGGCATCAGCCATCTCCACTCTGGCAGAACAGGTGTCCACATATGTCTCAGCCCCAGGAGGCTCTGGAGCCAGCTCAGAAGCTCTTGCTGTGCCTGAAGCTCTGACTCTATAGTTAGGGCCCCGACAGATCTTTAATCCCACCCTCAAGACTCCAGAGTTGAGCCTGGCCCCCACAAGACTTCCTCTGAGTCTTCACCACTGCTGCTAGGCTGGTGGCAGCCCCCAAGGTCCAGTGCTTCACCAGGAACCCCTCAGCTCTGAGCAGACATTACTATCAGACCTAGGTCATGTGAACCCCACAGTCTGGTCATCCACAGATGGTAACCCCACTGCCACTGTCACCTAATAGTATGTCACCAAAAGAGAAAAATAGAAGCTAATCTGGTCAGGCCTTTAGGTCTACTTACGAATTTATAAGAAACACAGGGGATAGAAATACAGGTTAAATAACCCCAAGAGAGAATAATCACCCAAATTCACAAATGAGGAAGTGTACCAAAGAAGTAATCCATGCCCTTCAATATAAACAAAGAAAGAAAGAAACAGGAATTAATAATATTTAAGAACAATGATTTTAAATATAGAGAAAGATGAAATGATAGCCATGAACCTGAAAGACAAAATAAACATTCTTCAGAGTGTAATCAAATTCTAAAGAAAGATGCCACTCATAAATAATAATATGTATGTAAGAGTTATGCCTCTATCTCTAGAAGTCAAAATGTCAAAAGAAAATGCTCTATAAAGGGCAGTGCCCATGGCTCAAGGACTAGGGCGCTGTCCCCATATCTCGGAGGTGGTGGGTTCAAACCTGGCCCTGGCCAAAAACTGCAAAAAAAAAGAAAGAAAGAAAGAGAAAAGAAAATGCTCTATAAGAAATTAATACAAAAATTTCTGATCTAGACAAGTTTATATCCTCAAAACAGAGTCTTCCATTTTCTTGTTTATATTTTATCAGCACACGATAATTTTAGTTTTTAATTTATGCAAATTTGATAGGTAAAAATTAGTATTTCATCTTAATGCATATATTCATTACTACACAGAAAGGCTATCTTCACATAGTATATTAATCTTTTGTGAATGACCTGCTCACATACTTTGCTAAGTGTAATTTACAATAACTCTTCACAGATAAAGGCAATTGACATTTATTACAGGTGATGTTAATCCTTTGTGACAAGTTCTTGCTTGCCTTGTTAGAAGACTTACAAATTTATTAACCCTGAATTTATTCAAAGCAAACATTACTTGATTATTTAATATTTTATCTGTTCTTCCTATGGATAACATCACAAAGTAATATAAAAAAAGCACTGTAAGTGAAATTTTAATGTTAATCACTCCCTTAATATAGTACAATTATTGAAAATTTCTCTTTAGTTAAGCAACTGGGTGTCTTCATAGTTTAGATTTCTAGTGTTTGGCTGAAGTTAACAGGTATATAATGTACAAGGAGATTACTTTTGATAGCTTTGTGAGGAAGAGTATATAGCAAACTTTTTTTGTGTGGTTTTTTTCTGGCCGGGGCTGGGTTTGAACCCACCACCTCCGGCATATGGGGCCAGCACCCTACTCCTTTGAGCCACAGGTGCCGCCCTATAGCAAATTCTTATAGTTTGTTTCATGGAACTTGTACCTCAGGCTAGTTATAGCATAATTCCTGTAGTGTTACGGGGTGAAGTGTGATGAAGAGATCTGTGCACCTCCCTTGAATTCTAAAATCCTCTCTGTCTGAAATGAAGGCTGGCTAGGGAGGGCCACGGCAGTGGTGCTACCCAGAGGTAGGGATGGAGAGTTGGGTTTTGGTTGACTGATTGAAATTCCTTTTGGTTGCACAAGAGATGATAATTGGCATCTTTTAATTTCTAAGTGTTTGATGAACACAGCTCTAAGTTAAATCAAATGTGCACATGGACCAAAGCAAAATGAAATATGCTGTCTAAAATTACCTAAGTTAACTCAGAAATCATTCTGCCCTAGCAACAGATACAGAATGACAGCCACAAGGGCCTGTCTTTGGTAATAGTTGCTCAGAAAACTCAGAAAGACAAGAATAAATATAGTTAGGGCAAATTACCCATAATACCTGTACAAACTTGGGGAGGCAATTAGCTCCTTGAGTTTGTACAGGTATTGTTGTTAGTGTTGACAGCATGTGCCACACATACAGCACCGATCAGTGGGAATGTGGAAGATCTGCCACTCTATTACAGATGATGGAAATCAAGGCACACTCTTAAAATCTAGACCAGGGGTCCCCAAACTTTTTAAACAGGGGGCCAATTCACTGTCCCTTGGACCACTGGAGGGCTGGACTATAGTTAAAAAAAAAACTATGAACAAATTCCTATGCACACCGCACATTTCTTATTTTGAAGTAAAAAACAAAATGGGAACAAATACAATTCACACTAACTCATGTGGCCCGCGGGCCGTAGTTTGAGGACCCCTTATATAGACCTCCAAGTACTACCCACAATGTGCCCTCCTACTTGCTTCCCTCAGAAATATGCACTTGCTCAGGCCTCCAATCAATCCTCTGAAATTGACCCCAGATTCTTTGACATTAGTAGAGTAAGAAAAAGGTTATATGTACGACGTGTGTGTATGTTATGCAGGTGTGTGAACGCATGTGCATGCTCGTGTGCAAGGTACCATACATGCTCTGTGCATGTGTGTGTGTGCACATGTATGTGATTGCATATATTACCTCAAAAGCAGAATCAACTCACCTTCCTGCAGTGGATGTTGTAAACCAACAGACACATCTGCTTTCCGTTATCTCTGTTTAAGAGCCTCGGAGACTGTGTAAACCGTTACTGAAACCACAGTGCAGCAGATTTACATGTGAAGATCGATACAATAATGATATTTAAAGCTCAATGGGGCCAATACTCTTTCGGCAGCTGCAGACGGATAATGGCGTTTTCAACATGAAATTCTTAGTACAGTTGTCCCTTGGTATACATGGGAAATAGGTAACAGGGCTGCAGATAATAAAATCTCTCAAGTCTCTGAAATAAAATGGTGCAACATTTGCATATAACCTACACATAAGCTCTCATGTACTTTAAATGATCTCCAGATTGCTTAGAATATCTGATACAAGGTAAATGTCATGTGAATAGTGGTTCTACTGCATTGCTGAGGGAACAATAACAAGAAAAAGTTCCTACATGTTCGGTAAAGATGCAATTTTCTTTTTCAAATATTTTTGATCCACAGTTCATTGAACTCATGGATGTGGAACCGATTGATAGGACGGGATAGAAGTCTACGAAAACAGTTTACTAAATATTTCTGTAGATAATTACTAGGAAATAATAAGATGAAGAATAAGATTTTATTCTTAAGGTATTATATTAATTTATGTTAATTGGCATTTGAATATTTAAATAAAAGTTTTTAAAGAGAACTATTGTTTTGATACTAAACTGTTAATCTCATACACTAATTTCAGAGTTTTACTTTACGTGTGTGGTGTGTCTTATAATATTATGAGAATAAATACCAAAATAAAAATCTATCATATAGTGATTACATTTGCTCTACTGAAGTTGTTTTCATTGTAGCATTTTAAAATTTGTCTTGTTTTCCTATTACAAATACAATCAACTTTACCCATACTTTAACCAAAATTATAGCAATATAATTTAAGGTTTTTACCTTTACTCACATAGGCATATGACTTTCCTGCTACTACTTTTAGAAAAGTACTTTGATTAATCTTATTATTTATTTGATGACAGCCACAGAACAGAGCTCAAAACAACCCAGAAATAATTAAATGTAAAAATTTATCCTAATTTGCAAATATTCTTAAACTATTAAAAGATAGAAGTATTTAGTTGTTGCATAATTAACAACAGCTTTCATTCAATATACGGAAAAAATAAACTACAAATTTCAATAAAAATCTACTCTGTAATACTTTATCATTCACATTATAATATTATTTAAAGATATTTTAGAGGCAGTTCTCAAAGATGAAGCTCACAATTCGAAGTATAAGAAAGAGTCTAATGAATTTATGTGACCTTTATTTAACAGAGGAGGGACAGGACTGAAAGGAGAATCATTCAAGTGTTAAACATCAGAAGTACAATGCCGTGTCTATGCCCTCGTGTTTGAGAGTTTGTCTCTTCTGTCACGATATTTATGAGAGTGTAGGTTTGCACTCATAAGCATTTGCAGTAGGCGGAGGAGACTTTAAACATATGTTCTTGCACAGATGTTGGAAACTGGTGACATTTACCTTTCAAAACCATTTGCTAAATTCAGTATAAACACAAATGCTCTGCACTGCTTCCATCTCTGTGTAAAAAGACAGAAAGTTGCAATGCAAAGTTCTCTGACATCAACGTTGATAAAATTCTGCTCATAACCATAAAAAGCAGCTGATAGAAGCATCAGCAACCTGGGTAAAAATCTACTATTGCAACACGTATGAGTGTTCTGCTACCAGCTTGAGTAATGGACAGCAGCCTTTCAAGGCAGGAATGAAAATCTTTTTTTCTTTAGACTTGGCAATAGCCCATGCAAATATCCCTGTGGGAGCTCGGTGACTAAGGGCCAGAGAGAAAGCTGCAAACGATCCTCCAGGATGAGGATCCAATAAGGAGGACCCACCAAATAATGACAGTAACTTGCATTCTTTGCACTTCCTTTTAGTGGCCTTGAAACCACCTTTTCCGTCCTTTACTCGTAATGTGTGATGGATTAGACCCAGTATGGGCTACCTTGGTTCATGTGGAATCTGAAAAGATGAGAATTATCACACCAAATGTTACTGTCTCTGAACTATGGTAACCCATCTTGAAAATCCTATAGGAAATCATATCCACATGTCTTCAAATAATGTATTTGATTTTCCTAGTTGAGATATCCTAGTTAAGAAGGAAAAAAATACACATATGAAACTTCCATTCCATGCATAATTTTATTACTTTTTTATTTATCACGTAGATGACTTCAGCTCACACACTTTTGGAATGGCTACTATGCACCCAGTACTATGTGGCGATAAGACATATAATTACAATTATGTAGTCCTGACCTGTAGGAAATTAATTTCTAATGGAATCAACAGTGAATTTCACCACAATTTGTCAGTGCAGTAGGTGCTGTAAAGTCACAGAGGGGAAGAGTTTCTGATGATGTATTTGGGGGTGGGTGGAGAGGAGGTTTGGAAGAAGCGTGGAGACCCATGGGGTGGTCAAGGAAAATAGATGATGGTTTGTTAAAACAAGAGTTTCAATGAATAATGACAACTGTGACTGAGTTTGTAAGCCATTCTGTCATGTTTTATGATGTCATACAAATGACAGATAAGGTGTCAAATTTTACATATTTGTGCTTCAATTCTATTTCTACTATTAGCAGTATACTGTAGACTTTTTGTTTATTTTATAAACTATTTACACATTCTTCCGTGATCTAAAAGCATCAAAAAATTTGTTAGACATGTGGTTGATTTGGTTTGTCATGTTACCTCTTAATTATTTTCTATATTTACATGTCATTTTCATAAAGAAACTATTGTATATTTTGTCAGTTTTAAGATCATGTCACTGAAGCAAGACATACACTATTAAAGAATTAACACTCTATATATCTAAAGTTTATGACAATATATTTAAATAGGCTTTTATTTGAAAAGTAAAAATTTTAGGTAGGAAATAGAATTCATTAGGACAACATTCATTTTTAACTTTAAATATAAATGTAGAAATGTTTAAAATGTTAATAACACCATTTGATGTTGATTTTATGTTTTATATTTATATGAATAAATGTGATGGTCATTGCAGTATAGACATATAATTTCCATTTACTTATCATTAGATATTTTGGACTGAATGTGCATTTGATATCAAACAATGCTATTAGTAAATTGGTACTATAGTTACTACATACTTTATGAAAATTCCATCATGGAATTTGGAAATTTAAGAAAATTATAAGAAAAAATATATTCAATATAGGCTTTAGGTCACAACATTTTAAACATATTTAACGAGCCTATAAATAATTACTTGAAGCTTCGACACTGGAATTTCTTTTTATGAGGCAAGAATGAGAAAAATGCACAAACACTGATTTTTGTTTTAAACATTCATTTTGTTTTAATTTATTCATTACATTTCACTGAGATACTTGGAAATACACTTTCCCATGTAAGTCTGTCTGTCTGTCTATCTATCTATCTATCTATCTATCTATCTATCTATCTATCTATCCATCCATCCATCCATCCATCCATCCATCCATCTAATCCATCCATCCATCATTAATTTCTCTCTGTATATATATATATATTATTCACTAAATTCTATTTCTTGCAGTCATTTGTTGTAGGAAAGATCTTCCAATTACCTTTGCATTTTAATTTGAAATACATTGAGAATCTATCATGTTCTAAGCAGTGTGATAGATGCTAGGAATTAAAAGTTGATTAAGACACATCGTTTTTCTCTAGTAGTACAGGATCCAGCGCGCACGTGGGCAGAAGGGGGACAGAGAACACATCCTTCATCCACTTAGAGCAATATAATCTAATGAGGGCCTCAATGGATTGAGGAGCAGACACGATGAGTTGCATCTATTTTTTTTTTAATTTTTATTAAATCATAATTGTGTACATTGGTGCAATCATGGGGCACAATGTGCTGACTTTATATACAATCAGAAATATTTTCATTGAACTATTTAACATAGCCTACATGGCCTTTAAATCACTATATGAAGAC
>CAUYRH010038061.1:0-13251 GCA_963574655.1 Perodicticus potto | reverse complement strand
AGGCACCCTAGCCGCTGAGCTACAGGTGCCAAGCGAGTACAATTTATTTTTTTCCAATTTTAAAAGTAACTCATTCTCATCAAACCTAGCAGAGCCCAGGGCCTGAGCGCTGGAGCCGGCTTCCTGACCCCAGGCACAGCTGACAGCAGCCAGTGTCAGACTTCTGGGAAGTCCTATCTTACCTCTCTGGTCTTCAAAGCTCGGAGACGACAGTGGCTCTGTCACCGGGCACGGCCAGCCATGGGCTCGGGGTAAAACACTCAGCAGGCAGCGTGTTGGCGTATCTCAGTGTTTGCCTGGCTTTGTTACAGAGAATTTAGAAAACACTAGATAGTGAGAAGGAGCCAGTCCTGGAATGGCCTCAGAGGCGCTGCTGTGAACTCCCCCAGCCACTGCTCCCTGTGCACAGACTCACGCATGCTACAGTGCTGTTTTTTTCAGGCTAATATTCTGCATTTTCACCTTCCATGATCCTGTGGTCCTGTGTTCCAGAATGCCTAGAAATCCGTGTCTCCCCCACCCCCATGCCCGGTCTGGCAGGCCATCCCTCTGTCCTGGTTTCTGGGGGACACTAACTCCTGCTGGTCTAGGCTTCCCATCATACAGACCCCATACCTGGACCAGTTCTATACAGGGCGGCAGCACTGTCATGCTGGGGTCCTACCTGGAAGCCTCATCTTCCAAGCAGGAGCCTATTTCCCAAATTATTCCTACCCACCCACATCCTCATGGAAGCGTCTGCTGGCTCACGAAGGACTCCCTAAGAAGGGGGCCTCTCTCAGAGCTGCACAGCACAGGCAGCGACTTGGGGCATCCAGCACCGCCTGACGCTGCCTGGGTGGCCGTGCACCCCGGGGACTGCAGGGCCAGAAAAGGGCAGAGCCACCTGGCCTGGGCTACAGCTGTCACTGAGGTTCAGTTTCTGTGCCTGTCCTTCAGCCTGCTGTGAGTGTGAGGGCACATCACCAACAGTGGGGACCCAATGACCCTGTGTGCCTGCTGGTCCTATTCCTGGCACACACGCACACACACACGCCAAGGCCAGAGTCCAGCCTCCTGCTTTCCTGGGAAGTCTTGTAGAGTAGAACCCTGAAGCATGGGACCAGCCTCCTTCTCCCTCCCAGACCTGGAGCTGGGCTGGACTCTCCCAGCCTCCTCTGAGGCTGACTTCTTCTCACCTCTCTGTCAGGAAGCAGAGCCCTCTTGTCCTTAAAGCACCTGGCACCACCGGCCACAACCGTCATTGTCTTGCAGCTCACCTGTTTACAGAGTTCGTCACAGAATGGGGGGCCACTGGGGGTGGCAGGAGCCTCTGTGCCTATCTCTGGGCGCTCAGCACAGAAGCGACACCACCAGAGCACATGTCCCTCCCTCCTCCCAGGTGGTAAACCTTTCCCTGCTTCCCAAGAGCCCTGCGTGGAGATCTGACCCTAGTGATGACATGCCCTGGTCCTCAGGGGAGCATAGTCCTGACTTTGAGGCAGGAGTGGCATCATTTATTCATCCGTTTACTCCCTCATTCATCCTTTATCTTGGAGCACCTGTTCTCAGGCGGAGACGCTGGGGAGGTTGGGCCCCTCCTTGGGCAGGGTGTGAAGAGGACCTGGGCTCACAGAAGTCAGGGAGGGCTCGAGCAGGGTCGCTAGCCTCAGCAGTCTGGGCATCTAGGCCAAATGCCCCTGGGTCAACATTGCCCCTGACCGAGCAGCACAGGGCAAGGTTCACGTCAAGCATCCCCGGGGGCTGCTACTGTTCTCTTTCCGATCTGGGGCTAGCTATGTGGGTGTCTGTGCTGTGGAGAGTCATCAAGTGGCACACTTACAGAAGGGGCTCTCTTCTGGAGGAATGCTACAGCCAGCACAATATCCATTTTAAAAAGCTGCAGGAAAATAAGATGAAGGAGCTGTCATCAAGTGGCAGTGTCTTCACCAACAGTGAGTTCTGAGGTGTCAACAGTGGGGTAGAGTCTCAAAAAAGACCCCAAAGAAGCCAATATGAGGCTTCTTTGAAAAAATATAGATCTTCCCTCAGGAGGAAGTCAGCTCTGTACACTCAGCGTGGCTGACAGCTGGTTCACAGGGCTTCTGTTGTGACCCCATGTTTTTAGGAGATTCCTGGGCCCTGAGTGCCCCAAAGGCTGATGTGCAATAGGGTTCGGTGATGGCAGAATGGGTGCAGCTTGCCCAGTGATATGAGCAGCTGATCAAATGGCCATGAGCTATTTTCTGAACTATTTGATGAACTGCTTTAAAGATTTTTTGTTATTGTTGTTGTTTTTAATTTTTTATTATTATTATTAATTTTTTTTTTTGTAGAGATAGAGTCTTACCTCATCACCTTTGGTAGAGTCCTGTGCCGTCACACAGCTCACAGCAACCTCCAACTCTTGGGCTTAGGCGATTCTCTTGCCTCAGCCTCCTGAGTAGCTAGGACTACAGGTGCCCGCCACAACGCCTGGCTATTTTTCTGTTTTTGTAGTTCGGCCGAGGCCGGGTTTGAACCTGCCACCTTTGGTATATGGGGCCAGCACCCTACTGGATGAGCCACAGGCGCCGCCTTGCTTTGAAATTTTAATGAACAAAAGACAAGCAGCTTTTCATTATTGCTACTTTAGATAATGACAAACCTGGAAATGACCTAGAGATACGATAACAGGGGATAGTTAGGTATGTTCTTGTGTCTCCACGTGTTGGGAAATTAGGCAGTCATTAGTATCCATGCCCAGAGGAAGATTTCACAGGTCATAATGTTAATTGACAGAAGCAAGACTGAGACCCACTTCCAGTATGCTCTCAAGGCAAGACTCAGACATAAAAAAAGACTGGAAATCAAAGAAGAACTAAATCGAAGTAGATACCCTATATTCATGGATAGGAAGACTCCATGTTGTCTAGGTATCAGTCTTTATAGATGCATCATCAAAATCAAAATCCCAGGAAGTGATGAAAAAGGTGGGAAAAGCACAACCTCAAACCTGAGTAGATGTCACTGTGAGCTGATGGTATGAGGATTTTAATTTTTATTTTGTGATCTTTCCAAATTTTGTACAATAAACATGTTCCTTTTAATATTAGAAAAGAGCAATGAACCTTTTCCTTTTTCTTTAAAGAAAGAAATACGAAGGAAAGAAGAGCTGGCCAAAGACAGGTTAAGGCAGATGAGTTTAGCAGTAGAGCCTTTCGAAGATGCCTGGATGGAACCCAGGAGTGTCACTGGGGCTGGCGATTGCAGATCTCCTTCTTAGGGTCTGGGAAGCACTCCTGTCCAAGGGTTCTGGTGGGGAGATCATCTTGCAGAGAAGTTTGCTTCAGGCTGGCCTGGGGTCTGAGCCCTCTGTGTCTTCCATCTGCAGAGATGGCATGTCTGAGGAGTATCCCATTTTCCATGGCCTACATGATCTGAGAGGGGATTATTTCTCCAGCTGCGAGCCTTTATTTTAAAAGCCCTTTATAATAAATGACAGAGGAGGTAGCAGGTATTTTCAAGAAATTCAAGTTCTTAACAGTCAAGTCCCCCTGTCTACAGAGTCTATGGTACAAAGGCCACAAGAAGACTCAGGGGCTCACCCCTCACCCTCTGCTCAGCCTGCAAGCCTGGCTCCAGTGCCGCCTCCTCCAGGAAGCCTCCTCTGGTTTCCTGAGCTCACAGAGCTCTTGTCCTCACCTGCAGCATCTTCCTACTCTGTCACTGAGCTCTTTTTCCCTTGCAGGTGGAGCGAGGACATATCCCTCCTCTGCCACTTAAGGAATATATGATGGGCTTTGCTTGGGTTTCCCAAAATCTAGCCGGGGGGCAAGGTTTGGGGAGCAAGTAGTTGTTGATCCAGGAAGCCCTGGTTGGGGTGTGAAGAAGCGAGTCAGGGAAGGAAGGAAGGCTCCACCAGTGAGCAGGTCACAGTTGTGGGCAGTTGAGGTTCACCCTCAGGGGGCTCTCTGGGCGATTGTTCAGAGCACACCTCAAGGGGGCACTCCTCTTCACCCACATATGAGGGACCAGTTTCACCCACACACTGTCATTCCTGCCCGGCAGAAGGCAGCTCTAGACACTGCCCACTGCCCAGCCCTACATACATCTGGCCAGCACTGGGCACAGGCTGGCGCACACCCGGGCTAGTCCTGTGACCTGAAATCACTGCAGGAAGACAGAGAGGTGGCCCTTGGGCTGGGGTGATGACAGCCATCTGTAGGTGAGCTTGCCAAGAGGGTGGGGACGGAGCACCACAGTGCCTGCTCCTGTGTCTTCCAGCAACCTCAGGACCTCTGAGGCTGTGTCCCTGGGTCCCACTCAGGAGCAGCTTGGGTGAGCAGCGTGTACTGAAGACCCAGGGAGGAGGTGGGCAGTTGAGGCCACATGCCCTTCCTCTGAGCCACTCTCTCCTTAAGCCCAGAGCAGGTACTCAGAGAACTTTGATGAAGAAAACAGAGAGTGGGGAGGGTCCGCGCCAGGCCTAACCCCGTCCTGGAGAGGCTACAACACATTCAGTCATTCAACAAATATTTATCGGCAGCCTGTGTCTGCCAAGCCCCAAACCTGAGCCTGTCCCAGAAGCTGGTGGTGACTCAGAGACCCTTAGTCACTGAAAACCAGGTGACGGTGAAGGCTTGGGTGGGTGGTGGGTTTGCAGGGGGCTTGCTTGGTACTCACCACTCGGGCTCTGCAATCGGACAGCCCCAGGCTCACAGTTCAGCTTTGCCACTCTTTTGCTGTGCATCCTGAGCATGTCCCTTAGCCTCTGAGCGCGTCTCCTCATCTGCAAAAGTGGTCACGGGGTCAGTTGAGGGTTTCATGACATCAGGGACATCAAGTGCTCAGCACAATGCCTTCCACATGGTGAGAGGTCAACACAAGTGTCGCTATGGTAATGAGTGGTTAGAATTTGTGTCTGCGAGTAAAGAGTGCTGGATGCCCACACCTTTTGAAAAAGCCACAACCTCTCTGATGGAGGGATTAAGGAGTGAGTAAGGGGTGCTGGGCATACCAGCCTGGGGCCCATCGCCACTTTGCTAAATGTGACTGAGAGACAGGAATGAGGATGCTACAGAGAGAGTTGATGTTTCAATCCGCAGGTGGGTGAGAAAAAGATGCGTGTGCAGTCCCTCAAGCCAGGTGAGGGGCTTTGCGAGAACCCCTCGCCTTCTTGTAGAGCCTGAAGGCACGAGGCAAGCAGGGAGACGCGCCCAGAGTCCCAGAGTGGGAGCCATAGTGGGGCTGCCCAAGGGTTTCCTTGCTAGGGCAAGATGGCCACTAGCAGACCATATGGGTGGGGTGACTCACCAAAGGCAGGACCCAAGTGAGTGACAATCAGTTTCCCTGAGGCCACTCCAGGTCACCTTCCCCTACAACAAAATCTGAGCTCAGCGGAACAAGGAGCTTGTTAGTAGCTGACAGCACAACACTCCTGCGAGCACGTTTCTCAGTGCACGTGTGTGCGCTCCTCTAGAAAGGACTTCTAGGAGTCGAATTGCTGGGAAGGGGAGGAGCACTGAAACCTTGAGTAGACAGAGCTAACTGCTCCACAGGGGCAGCCAGAGGGTGCTCCCACCAGTGGGATATCACAGGACCATTAGCTCACGCCCAGGGCCTACAGTGGAGCTTATCATGCTTTAAAGAACGTCATTCAGGGGTCTTGACTCCCCAGTGAGGAAAGCTGACACAAAAAGAGCAGGCCTGCATGAGGAACACTTTCTTCTCCAAACTCAGAAAGTAGAAACCCATATCTCTCATCTCACAAATGAGGAAACTGAGGCTTGGGAATAGGAATGTGGTAGTTACCCTCCCATCCCCAGAGCCTGCTCCTCTGTTCCAGCTCTTCAAGGTGCATAGGACGAGGCATGTTTAGATATTTGGATCCTTGTGCTGATAGAGATACAGCATAACAAGAGTGGGCCATTGGTGATACTAGTGTGTGTTAATAGCTGGCTTTCCAAAACAAAGAAGGAAAGAAAGAAAAGAAAGAAAGAAACCTATATTTGTAGAATCTGACAATTTCCATGCTGTAAATGCTCCCACTATAGTCTATTTCAAGCTTCCAATATGATGGCCCTAGAAATGGAGTTGGGAAGAGAGACCCACAGTTGTGTCAGGTAGGGCACCATCTGAGGCCCCATATGTTCCTGATTCAAGGAGAATCACAGAAGAAGCTGGGGTAGGTCAGCTACCTTAATCTAAAGGCTTATCTCTTTGGGGGAAGAACAAATGTCCTCCCCAAAGAGGGCCTTTGACTGGGTTGAACATCCTCTTTGGTATGTGAGTAGCAACCCTGCCAAGCAGGCTTTGTCTTAGGCAGGGCTGCCCCACTGCACTGGGTGGCTATGATATCCTGGGACCTTTACAGAAAAGCCCTATGAGGACCACTTTCCTCAGAGGAGCTTCCCAGACACCTTCGTTGGCCTACCTGTCACCTATTCTTCCAAAACCTCGGGATTAGCTCTTATTACCCCTCTTTCACAGGTGAGGAAACTGAGGCTCACTGGGAGATCACACCCTCAAAGCCACACGGTCAGTTCTAGGTCTCACGTTAGTTCCACAGAAATGATATCACTGATAATATCACAGCTGAGACTTGGCAATCCCATGGTGGGTGTCCTTATTCTCCTTCCTGGAACCACTACTTATGGGTTGTGCCACAAGAGCAAGCTGTCTAACATCTCAAAGCATCAGTTTCTTCTGGAAAGATTGAATGAAATGCTGTGCACTAAGGGCACAGCACCAGGCTGTTACATACTCTATTCAACACTGTGGTACAAACATTATGGAAGCCATTGACTGTTTTAGGATTCTTTGTGGGAAGACTTGAGTCAAGAAAAGCCTCCAGTGCCACGAGGGGAGAGAAAATGACTCTGTGAAACAAGATGAAGGACTTGCTGTTACTTGGGGAGAACTGGGAAGGGAAGGGAGTAGAATGTAGAGGGGCAAGATGGAGGGGAAGACAGCTCCCCAGTGAGGACTGGGCTCCAGGGAACAAATGCTGTTATGGGGTTATGGGGATCTTGTGTCATTGGCTAAAAGGCTGTGATGTGCAGAGAATATTCAGTAAAGTCAATATTTCTCTCTTGTATAATTATGCAAGAGACTTCTTCCAGAGAAACACTAATGAGGATGAGGATGGTGATGAAGGTGATGATGATGGTGATAGTGATGACAGTGGTGGTAATGATGGTGGTGGTAGTGATGATGGTGATGATGATAGTGATGGTTGGTGATGGTGGTGGTGATGATGGTGGTGGTATGGGGATGGTGATGATGGTGATAGTGATGATGATGATGATGACAGTGGTATGGGGATGGTGATGATGATGGTGATGGTAGCAGTGATGGTGATGGTGATGGTAGCAGTGATGATGATGGTGATGATAGGGATGGTGGTGATAATGATGATGATGGCGATGATGGTGGTGATGACAGTGATGGTGGTGATGATGATGGTGGTATGGGGATGGTGATGATGGTGATGGTAGCAGTGATGGTGATGGTGATGATAGGGATGGTGGTGATGATGACGATGATGGTGGTGATGATGGTGATGATGACGGTGATGATGATGATGATGGTGATGGGGGTGATGATGATGATGATGGTGGTGGCAGTGATGGCGATGATGGTAAGGGTTATGATGGTGATGGTGATGATGATGGTGATGGTGGTTGTGATGACAGTGATAATGGTGATGATGGTGGTGATGACGATGATGGTGATAGTGGTAGTGTTGATGATGATGGTGATGGGGGTGATGATGATGGTGGTGGTGGTGGCAGTGATGGTGATGATGGTAAGGGTGATGATGGTGATGATGCTGGTGGTTGTGATGACAGTGATAATGGTGATGATGGTAGTGATGATGATGATGGTGATGGTGATGATTATGATGGTGATGGGGTGATGATGATGGTGGTGGTGGCAGTGATGGTGATGATGGTAAGGGTAATGATGATGATGGTGATGATGATGGTGATGGTGGTGATGATGACAGTGATAATGGCGATGATGGTGACGATGGTGGTGATGATGATGATGGTGATAGTGGTGATGATGATGATGGTGGTGGCCATGATGGCAATGATGATGGTGATGATGATGATGGTGATAATGACCATGATGATGATGGTGGTGGTGGTGGTGGTGATGATAATGATGGTGATAGTGATGGTGGTGATGGTGATAATTGGAGTGATGATGGTAGCAGTGCTGATGATGGTTTTGACACTGGTGGTAATTGTGATGATAATGGTAATGGTGGTATTAGTAATGGTGATGATGGTTTTGATGGTGAAGGTGATAGTGGTAATGGTGGTGGCAGTGATAGTGATGACAACAGTACTAGTGACTGCTAGTATTTTGGGGACACTTACAAGTGCCAGGAAAAGTTTTAGTTTTACCTTGCCTGAATTATCCTAATGAAATGGTCCCATTGAAGCTTCCCCTGCTTTGTGCATGCTCCGTTATTGTTCTCGACATGAATCCCATGTCCAGTTTGTGCAGGTGAAAGTGCTGTTCAGGGGCATCCAAGGCAGTAAGGAAGGGGACGCCTGGGTATTCTGGGCCTCACTACTGCCCCATGAGGGGAGATTGCTGCTCAGCTATTTAGGCATAGAAACCAAGGCCCAGAGAGGGAAAGAAACTTGCCTGAGGTCACAAAGCAGGGGGACAGCAGAGACAAGGTGGAAACTCAGACTGGTTTGAGTTCAAAGCTTTCACTAAGCACTTGGCAAACACTAGGACTGCAAAGACAAATCCCGTCCTCAGTAAGCGTCTACTCTTTTGGTGGAGACAGGCACACAAAGAACAGAGGAGGGGCGAGGAGGCCTGGGGAGAGAGTCCCTGGAGAAGGTGACATGTGGTCTCGGGGAGAAAGGGACCGCACGCAGACAGTAGTGGGTAGTGGGTAAAGGGGGCAGCAAGAAGGACCGTGCAGGTTGCCCTTACAGTCTTGGCCAGGGCCCCATCCTGTGCTCCCAACCCTCTTTTGGCCAAGCAGAACACCAGCCTCAGCAGCCTCTTCTCCTAGACCTATTTTTAGACCCAATTCAGCAGTAAAAGCAAACACATTGTCAAGATAATGCCAGCTTAGACCCTCTCCATGAATAGGCCCTCTGCAGAGAAACACAAATAGAAAGTGGGTCTATCTGTGGGTGACAAGGACCTGGCAGAGGCTCTGACACCCAGTGGATGGAGGCCAGATCACCACCCAGCCCCTGGATGACCTGGAAATATCAGCGCTTCCTACCAAATAGAGTATAAAAATGCACACAGAGGCATGTTGTAGTTCATTTTGTAAAAAAGCTTCCTACTAGGGCGGATATGGTGCCAGGAGGGTGTGTGCAGGCAGAATTCAGAGACAGTAGAAATGCTACTTGCTGGAGACATTCTGCTGTGATAATTAGTACTAACTTAGAAAGTCATCGGATATAGGGACAGTGTGCTCATGAGCCCTTGAGTTCGGTTCCTTCCCCGTCTCGTTTTCTCACTCCCTACCAGGGATCACCCTTCAAACAAACCACTCTCACCAGAATCCTTCCCTCAGGGCCCGCTCTCGGGGACATGCATGTGTGTTGATGCTAACACACAGGTGTGCCCCAAACCCTCGCCTCCTGCCAGTTCTCCTCCCAAGATCCCACAACAATGGCCATAGCTCTACCATCTGACAAGCCTGTCATTAGTGTTGACAATGAATAGAAAGAGCGGCCCAGGTGAGATATAACACAGAGGTAAAGCAACAGCAGTGTGGGAGAAGAGGGTGTGCAGGGCAGCCCCAGAGACCAAGAGGAGGCTGAGAACACACAGGTGGGCCTGGGTGCAGGTGGCCTGCTCTGGGGGGCGGGCGGAAGGAAATAGCCAAATGTATGCAGGAGAAGCCAGGCAGGTACCTTGGTAGGATGAGGGCTCAGGCCTACGTGAGGATACAACAACCATGGGTGCTAACTTTGAAAGGGCCAAAAAAAAAAAAAAATAGCCAACCCAGAAAGCTGAACCAGGGAATAAATTTACCCAAAGCATCTCAAGCATTCAAGTTCCACCGTTTCAGGGGCCCTGGTGGGCCTAGGCCAGGGTAAGGGAGGACTGCCTTAGGAGGACTGTAGGAGCAAGTATGGCAAGAAACACTCCTTAGTCTTCATGTTGCCAGGTGCAGAGCAGGCCTGAGCTGGAGGAAAGGTCTCAAAAGTGCTGACACACAAAGGGAAAGTTATATAAAGACACATTATTCTCAGTGACCTTGTAATAACACTTTGGGTCATGGACATTCTATTAATCTAAAAGCCAGTCTTCATTGTTTTATCTCAGTGAATGTAAAAATATACAAAGAGCCTTGTGGGTCCACTGTTGACTGGATTCACCCACAGTCTGCCTGTTCTTTTGTCAGGAGCGTGCACAGAGCCCAGTTGTGCAGGTGGTGAAGAAGTCCTGTGTGGGCACAATCTCTGTCTGTGGTGGGAACCTGCTACACCTGAGCTCTGCCTCCCAGAGACTTGTGTGTAGACAACCAAATGGGAAGAACAGTGTTCCCTGTGCCCTTACATGAGGATCAGGACCCCCTGGGAAAGCCATTGGCCAGAGAAGAACCAAAGAACAAAGCTGGGTCCATTTGGAGAGTTTCTTTTCCAAACCAGGAACAGCGGGTGGCAGCTCTGCAGTGCCCAGTGTGGGCTGGGTGCTCAGGTAGACACACTCCTATCTGCCACACTAGGGGCTCATCACTAGACAGCACCATTCACACTCAAGACCAGAGAAGGCTGTGTCTGTTACTGTAATCTCCGGAGCAATGATGGTAAAGTGTCTTGGGAATAGGAGGCTTTTTGTATTACAATTTCACCAGGACACACTTCATCTTAGAAGTGAAGATGATCAGGAAATTGTTGCAACAACTCGGTGAGCTGCATACTAAATGCTCCATTTTACAGAAAGTTAAAATGAGGCTCAGAGAAGTTATCAAGCTTGACAAGAGCCAGGTCTAACCAAGAGTCTCCTGTAGTCTTATGCCAGGTTCTGGGGAGAGGGGACACCATAAAAAGTCTAGAAATAAAACGGAAGACACTTCTGATTTAAGACTTCAACCCAGGTGTGTGCCCTTTCTCCCTTCTCCCCTGCCAGACCCATGGAAATGACAGCAGAAGAGCACAATGGGGAGAGAAAGAAGATGTTCAGGACTGCGGGGGCTTGGAGAAATGGAACCATCTGACACATTTCTAGAAGATGAAGCACAGCTGGGAGTGGGGGAGTGGACGGGCCCCAGCTGAGGGGGCTGTGGAAGAGCCAACGCCAGAGTGGATACTGGGTTGTGCAGATTTGGGGCACGGAGTGAAAAGACAGAGAGAAAACCCCACATAGCTTTGAGGCCCGTGGCAGAGGAGCCAAGTGGCTGGTGGGGAGAAGCTCTCTAGCTCCTCTGGAGATGCCAGATCTCTGAGGGAGAGGTTGGCACTCCCTGCCGACTCTCCATTTGCACACCCCAAATGAAGCCCACTGCCAGGCCCATCTGCCTGGCAGCCACAGGCCAAGGCCAGCTTCACTTTTAGGACAGAGCCTGGGGATATTGGAGAAAAACCACACCGGTACTTACTTAATCAGCCAAGTTCCTCAGCGGTATGTTCAAGCAGAGAAACAAAGACCAGTGACCCGGGAAAAGCGGCACATCCAGAAGACAGACTGGGGAGGGCAGACAGGGCCACCCCAAAGGGAACAGAGCGTGTGTTTTCTGATGAGTTGGCTTTAAAAACATGCTAATTATTATCCCCAGAGAGATTTGGTATCCGTAAAACAAGAATGGGTTACTATAGATTTTTTTTTAAAGAAATAGTCTGAGAACAAGAGAAACTTATGAAAAAAATTAAACAGAAGAAATAAATTTAGAAGGAAATGTCAAGGAACTCTTTCTGAACTCATGTAACCAAAGACAAAGAGGTGGAAAACTAGGAGTAATAAAGCAGTAAGGGAGAATAACATACTGTATGCCACACTCTTAGTGTTCTAACAATTTAACCCCCAAGTGGAATTATAGTCATCTACATTTTACAGATGAGAAAACTAAGGAAAGAGAAGGGCATATTTCTCTGGAACAACCCAGAAGGGCTACATTTGTCTAACAGGAGTCTGTAAAAACAAAACAAAAAATAAAAACAGTTTGGGTAATAGAGCTGAAGCTGTGTGGAGGAAGGGAAATTGATGCCTGTAAGCACATGTACCATATTTTAAAAGTAGGGAAGCAAACTAAACACAAAGAAGAATGTAAAATATAAGGAATAATGAAGGTAAGAGCAGAAATTAATGAAATAGAAAACAAATACACAATGAAGAGGATCAATAAAGCCAAATCTCTAAAGAGTAACAATATTTGTAACCCCCTGATGAGAGAGAGAGAGAGAGAGAATGAATAGTAATGTCAAGAATGAAAACAGAGGCTGCACACACACTGGCTAATGCCTGTAATCTCAGCATTCTGGGAGGCTGAGGCAAGAGGATCACTTGAACTCAGGAGCACAAACTCAGGAGCACCAGCCTGCGCAAGAGTGAGACTCCATCTCTACTAAAAAAAGAAAAACTATCTGGATGCATGGGGCATACCTGTAGTCCCATCCACTCAACAGGCTGAAACAGGAGGATCATTTCAACCCAGGACTTGACATTTGCATTGAGCCACGATGACAACACTGCATTGTCCACTGGGTGACAGACAAGTGGGGGAGACATAATTGAAGAAACTGAAGACATTAAAGAAATAAAAAGAGGACAATGTTATGTCAATAAATTTTAAAATGTAGATGAAATAAACACATTTCTGGTGAAATACAATTAACCTAAACTGAGACATGAAGAAATAGAAAATATGAATAGTCCTATAACTATTAAAAAAATTAAATCCCTAACAAGCCTTCCCATGAAGAAAACTCCAAAAATAGATATCTTTTTTTAAACAAGCGAAGTTTATTGATAATTAAACAAAGGTATGATGTGATACAGTACAAGCAAGACACTCAAGATAGGTATAATAGTACTACTCACACAAAAACTTAAATTTCACCTCAAAAAAAAATCACAAGACAAAAGAGAAGGCAATTTCACTGTTATAAAATAAGATATTTCATGCAAAATATTAACTCTTCCCCCCCAAAGCCCAACCTCCCAACAAACAAAAAACTATCTGGGAAGACTGCTACGCTAACATATTAACCACAATATAATCATTCATAGGAAAATAGTAATCGAGCAATGAATTAAATTAAATAACAAGGTTCAAACTATCACAAACTCATAGACCAC
>CAUYRH010038060.1:0-34220 GCA_963574655.1 Perodicticus potto | reverse complement strand
TTGCAATCCTTCCCTTTTTGTTATTTGTGTCTTTCTTAGGAATCCCTAGTGTGGAACTGAAGACCACAGCATACGGCCTCCCTAGTTGGGCCCCAGCTATGTACAGTGACCACTACTGACTCTTATTTTTTTTTTTTTTTTTGAGGCAGAGCCTCAAGCTGTCACCCTGGGTAGAGTGCTGTGGCATCACAGCTCACAGCAACCTCCAATTCCTGGGCTCAAGTGAGTCTCCTGCCTCTGCCTCCCAAGTAGCTGGGACTACAGGCACCTACCACAATGCCCGGCCATTTTTTGGTTGGCAGCCGTCATTGTTTGGCGGGCCCGGGCTGGATTCGAACCCGCCAGCTCAGGTGTACGTGGCTGGCGCCTTAGCCCATTGAGCCACAGGCGCCGAACCACTACTGACTCTTATTAAATGGTCACATTACTTCTCTCTCTCTCTCTTTCTCTCTCTCAGCTATCTTCTCTTCTAGTCTAAAAGTATGTGTTCTTAAAATGTGCTAGCAGTTTTATTAGCTTTTGAAGCAATGAACCATCAGCAAATCAGCTGTTTGGGGGCAAGTACAATGGATGGAGCTCCTAGTCCAGATAAAGTAAAGAATATGAACAAATTATATTACAAAGCACACGCACAGAGAGCACACAATGGGATCATGTAAGAAAGACAAAAATAAATAATAGACACGTAGAAATTTACAAAATGTGCACCGTCTTTATTGTCCCTGAAGCTGTGGTGCAGCTCTGCACTGCATGGTCCCTGAAGACCTCTCTCTACGCATCCTTGTAGCTTGCTCTGGGTCATGCTTTGAAGTAAATTAGGTATTTAAGTCACTAGATACTTTCTGTGTATCAGAATGATTAGAAAAAGAAAATGCGATTTCTTTTCACTCCATAGCCCTTTTGGAAGGGGGATTTAGGGTTTTCCCCATTTTTTGTGAGAGCTCATATTCAAAATGCACAAGAGGTTTCTTTTGACCCCAGCTTTTTTGTCCAGACAGTAATAGATAAGACGTGCACAATAGCGTAAGCCAAGGAATGTTGGATAAGCCTTTCTTGGCATGCATACCAAAAAGTGTGAACGCTAACAGCCTGGGGTTGGGGTGGAGAATAGGGCACGGCTGTGGGAGCCAGGGTGGGGTTTGTCTTACTCCATACTGTGGGTCATTCTGGAAAGGGAAATGGTGTACATGACTCAGACCTAAGAAGCCCAGGGCCTTGCCCCTCTCTATCATTATCTGTATTCAGAAGAAGTCTTGTTAAAGTAAATATTTAGTCTAATTCGGGTGAAGGAATCATAAAATATTAAAATTAAGTATACTTTAAAAGGAACAGTTTCCTGTTTGCCTTGCAGATGGCAAAACTTTGGAATTTGCTGAAAGAAACTACCTTCAGGCGTTTTCTTCCCAGGCATCTATTACCAGTCACTTTCTTGTTTCCCTTTAGACACATATTCTAGTCCTTTATGTCCAGATGCCAGGGATTGGCAGCCTTGACTGGTGTTATTCCCAAAGATGAGTCATCAAACAGCAAATTATCTTCTAATAAATATATTAATTAATTCATCAAAATATAAAATTTGGGAAATACCTTCAAATTATATAATGTCAGGACATCAACCTCATTTTGGAACAAGGGTTTGGTTTCTCATTTTGGGGGGGGTTTGCCCAGAGGATATAAACAAAAAAGATATTATTTTTACTTTGTCCTTTGTTGATTTCTAAGGATGTAGACAGAGGTTTCCAAGAGGACACAATAACGATGACCCCAGTGTAGATGACAGATAGTTATGTAGTGTCTTGTGTGTTCTTTTTCCCTACCCAGGCAAATTGTCAATTTGGGAAATTTTTGTATTATTATGGCAAAAATATGTGACATTAAATTTAACATTTTAACCATTTTTAAGTGTACAGTTCAATAATGTTAAGTATATTCCCATTATTTAGCAACAGGCCTCTAGGACTTTACTATCTTGCAACACTGAAACTCTATACTCGTTAAATATTAATTCCCCTCCCCTCCTTCCCTAGCTCTTGGCAGCCACCTTCCTACTTTCCACTTCTGTAACTTTGATTACTTTAGATACTCCCTAGGAGTAGAATCATACGGTATTTGGGTTTCTCACTGGCTTATTTCATTTGGCATAATGTCTTTAGCGATCTAATCACGTTGTAGCATGTGACCAGATTTCCTTCTTTTTTGAGACTACCTAGATCCCCATATGCATGTTTTCCTCATCCACATTCCTTCATCCATTCTCCCTCTGGTGAACACTGGGATTGCTTCTACCTCTTGTCTATCTACTGTAAATAGAATTTTGGTGAACACAGGCTTGAAAATATCTTGTTGGGATCCTGCTTTTAATTCTTCTGGATATATACCTAGAAGAGGGTTTGCTGGATTATATAGTAATTCTATTTTCAATTTTTGAGGAATCTCCACACTATTTTCCTTAATACCTACACCATTTTACATTCCACTGAATCTTTTTGTTTTCTCTGCTTTTGCTGAAGAAATCATTGATATTCTAATGTCTTGAAGCTCTTAACCTATGTTTTCTTGTAGGAGTTTAATAGTTTTAGTTCATTAATTCATTTTGAGTTCATTTTTTATATTACAGAAGGTAATAGTCCAACTTTATGCTTTTACATGTGCATATCCAGTTTTCCCAGTATCTTTTGTGGAAGAAACTGTTCTGTTCCCATGATACAGTCTTGACACCTTTGTATGGGATCATTTGGCCACATGCTCAATTTGGAGAGTTTCAAAATATACTTTAAACAATATTGACTCCAAGGAAATAAAGACAAATCATTCAATTATGTATATGCCTTAACATGAGGATTTTATTTTCATACAGTGGTGTCCTTTGATTAGAACCAAATGTTTTTGAAGTGTGAGTCTGGTCACAGAATAGGAGAGAGACTGGTTTGCTGGGTATTTGGAGGTTAAGTGATGAATTTAAAAGATTTCAAAGGTCTAATAAGAAAAGAGGAGGATATAGAATAAGTCAGTGAGGTTTAAAGCAGGAGACAGAGAGACAATGCAGAAAAAGAAATGACTGAACTTGGGGACTGAAAAGATAAGGAGAGTTAGCACGTGGAATTTCCAGGTGGACGAATTTGAGGTTTTAAATCCTTTTGTGTTTATGATGTAAAATCCTTAACGAGCCATTTTCCTGCTCCCTGTCCCCAAGTCCACAGTGAAGATGCCTCACCATCAGGTCAAGTTTCTGTCTGTGAGCCTGGCTCTTTAGAGGTGCAGTAGGGTCTCTATTTTGAAATACTTAGCAATTGGACTCAAAGAGCCAACCACAGTCATTTGTATCCAGGCAACGGCATTGATAAACACTGCAAATTTCTCTCCTACCTCTTCCTAGTCTGCATCATGTGGACTCAAAAAATATTATATTCCATTTAATGTCTCTAAAAATTAACCTCTGGAAACATAAACAATCAAAAAGGCGCACCCCCAAAGAAAACACATTTAGGGTATAGAATCACTGACATCTTAAATGTCTGAAACCCTAGAGACCATCTCAAATGTTAATAATCTGTATTTTTTTCTTTAGATTCTAAAAATAGTGTGGAGTGTATATGGTTGTGTTTATGTCATAAGAGTCCTAAACATACATTGGGTCAACCCATTAGCTGCAGGCTGCTGACTGAAAACTTCCTTCCTTCTGTATCCTTAGGGCCCACCTACCAGAATGAGGCTTGTCTGAATGCCACATCCTTCAACACCGCAAACCAAGAGCTTGGCTGCAGTAATTATCTGCTTTTATTTATTTTCCCCTTGCCCAATTTATTTTAGGTCTGGTCCTATTTTTTCCTTCCGGGGGCCTGTGGACCGGTGCTCAAGAGCCTGGTTTCTCTAACACCTGAAACTAATTCTAGTTGACAAAGCAGGAAAACAGCAAATTGGAGCTCAGGCTGCTCGGTGGATGTAGGCACATCAGTAGCACTGGTAGTTTTCCACAGGAACGGCAGTTGTTAATGTTTTTATGATAGAACAAATTTTTAGGTGGGAAGAGTGATAGGATGTTTAATAAATTCTATTTTTTTTGTTTACCTCCCTCCCCCTCCCTGATGTTAAATAAATTCTATTTGAACAAATAGTTGGATGATGATTGTAGCAGATATGTGGACCAGTAACATAATTTTCAGCATAAATACAAGTATACATTTTGAGAGTTAGTCTTAAGCTTAAAAGTACTAATATTTTAAGGCTTTATATTCATGCATCAATTCTGGAAAATTGAGTGCATATACGTGTGGGAGTGCACAGGAGAGTGGGTGACGGTGTGAGAGCTCACAAGAGCATAGGAGAGCACATGATTTTATTCTGGAAGATTCTGCCACTTCCCCCTGAGAAAGGAAAAGAGTTTGTTTTCATAGTGTTACTGTTCTATCTTATAAAACAATAGTATCTCAATGAGTTAGAGCAACAATTAGTCACACATTTTGGGAGCTTTCAGTGAAGGTGAGAAAAAGCCAGATGAAATTAATGACTATTCAGAATGATCTAAGAGGCATTAAGGGGGAAAAATCATCTTCTTCAAAGTAATCATGAAATAAACAGCACTTTCAGGAAACTACAAAATTGAGTTCCTCTTTGCTGGTCTGGGGCTGAGCACTCCAGCGCGAAGTCCAGCTGGAGTGGTCTGAAATTATTATGTTGCTGAGAACACAAAGTTGAGTCAATTGAAATAAAACGTAAATGAAAACTTCACTGGATAGCGAGGCGTGAAGAACGCTGCCAAGGCACATCAGTGCAGTAATTAGAGTGTGTCTCTTTTGAGGTAGAGATTTATTTAAGTTTCCTCATTTTGTGCCCTTAGCTGAGCCACAGGATATTATTTGAATATAACATCAGGAATTAAAAACTTGGTGCAAGTAGATATCACTGTACCAGTTGTGAGGAGATGTGATGCGATTGGTTGGCTGCCCTTAATAAAATAGCAGCTATCATTTTTTCCTAACATGCCTGTCTAAATTCACCGTAAGAGTCACTTGGTTTCAAATAGGTTATATAGATAGATAGAAGGAGGGAAGGATGGATGGATGGAAGGAGGGAAGGATGGAAGGATGGAAGGAGGGAAGGATGGATGGATGGATGGATGGATGGATAGATAGATAGCAGCATACTCATAAACTATAATAGAGTCAAGAATAAGGGAAATTCAGTACTGTAGGGTAAAATGGAGTTGACAGAGAAATCTTGGACTTTCTAAGGCTAGAATACAATGACTTTTACCCAAGGATTTACTCAATCTTCCATGCTATGTTTTAATAGTGGAAATTTTGGAACTGAATTGATTTTGTTTAAACTTTTTTCTTGAAGATAATGCAAGATTTAAATTATGTTTGTATAAAGTAGAAGTTTCTTTTCAGAGACTTGGTATGTTTTTATACAAATACTATATCAACACAAGGATATCTAACCAATCTACCAAAGTGGTGAAAACAGTGCAACTAAAACTGGAATTATGGAGGGGACACTATTTAGTTAATATGGAGATAATTGTCTTATTAGCATGATCTATATACTACACACTGAATGATGATAATTTTATCAGTAAATCAATTCTGTATGGATGTAAAGATTCATTTAAATATAACTTCATTTATTCAATATTAATGCAAGAAGAGTTAAATGTAAATCCTCATTTTTCGCAGAGTGGCAACCAATATTCAGAAATCGAACTTATCTGAATATATTTTTGGTATAGATAATAGGTAATGAGCTACCTAGAACACTGTGTTCTTGTTCTCTTACTCTCTCTCTCTCTCTCTCTCTCTCCCAAATGCACGCACACACGCCTCCTCTGTCTTCTGAGCCCTCTTCCAATCTAACGTATGTTGATCATTCCATAATACTATTTTTAGGGTTCATGCCAGCTTCCTGTTTTTATACATAAAAATATTTGCAATAGAATCCTGTAAGAATTTAAACTAATGATTCTGTCTTATATCAAAGTTCATATAGTAGCCCATACAGTTAATAGAGTTCCCTGCTATGCTTTTAGTTTTTGTCTTTTATTATGCTTTAATTTATATGAATATCAAATATTTGAAAATGCTTCCATGTGAGAAGACACCATGAAATTTTCCTTAAATTATTATGCAAATTCAATAAAAGGTCATGAATGTGACCTGAAAGATACATTTATTTGGAATGTATTTTTGAAAGTTTAGCCTCAATTTCAAGGATAATTAATATTTCCAAGATTGCACACTTAGATACACACTAACACACACTCACACAAGTAATTAGAAATTATATTTTTGTTTCTTAGAATTTTTAATCTTGAATCAAAGGAACAAACTTCTTTTATTTATTTAAATTTTCAAAATTATTCAACAAAATGTGTATTCATGCTTTTCTGTAGTGATCCTAAAGAATTTCTTATCCATGTATCCATTTTGGTTATAGAATCATTTGCTCAACTGGCAAATAGTGTTATCATAGTCTGGGTTACACAAATACAATTCACATCCTGGCTTATTTTATAAAATAAGGAGGTATATTTCAAAGTGAGTAAAATAAAAATAATTTTTATTCTAAGTTTTGACCCATTAATTCAAGTTTCTATAATAGCTGTGCAAGAAGAGAAATAACTAATTTTTAAAACTTTGTTTATAAACTCAGTAAGATTGGAAGTGTATAATTAATTAATCAAATTATGTCTAATATGACTCCAAATGCTTTCAACATAATGTATGAATAATCCATAATGTTTATGAAACACTTTCTAATTTTTATTTATATCAATGCAGAAATATATTGGGGTATAGATGTTTATTTTACAAATTATACTAACACATTATAAAAGCTACTAGGTCAGCAGTAGCTTTTGGCTCCTCACTCTACTTTCCATATATTACTTAAGAAAGTCACTCTGCTCTTCCTGCCACAATATTTTTCTATCCATTTTCTTTGTTCATATGTATGTCCCTTTCTGTCAGTTCAGATCCTTATTATCCCTCCTGCACCTCCTTCTGTTATCCAATATATATTCCTCCACATTATCAGATTCACTATAAAGCAGACCTTTAATCATTATAGAAATGATATAAATCTGAACTTTTTCTTTTTCTTTTGTTATTGTTTGGGATTCATTGGGCCTACAAAGAATTAGGTTACAATGATTATATTTATTAGATAAAGTCCCCCTTGTAACTGTGTCCTGCCCCCGAGAGGTGTGCCGTACACCGTGACCTCCTATTCTCTACCCTCCTCCCTTCTCCCCACTTGCTCTTTCCCCTACCCACCCCTTGTATTACCTCATCTACTGCCTTCATATTAGAGTTGAGTACATTCTATTCTAGCTTCTCCATTCTTGTGATGTTTTACTAAGAATAATAGGTAGCACCTCCATCCAGGTTAATACAGAAGATGTAGTCTCCATCTTTTTAGTGTCTGAACATTCCATATGTATTCCATGAAGTACATATGCCACAGCTTATTAATCCAGTCCTGGGTTGGTGGGCATTTAGGCTGTTTCCACACTTTGGCATTTGTAAATTGAGCTATGATAATCAGTCTAGTGCAAAAGTCCTGATGAAAAAAGGACTTTTTTTCTTCTGGGTAGATGCCTAGTAATGGGATTGCAGGATCACATGGGAAGTCTAATTTGAGTTCTTTGAGGGTTCTCCGTACTTCCAAAATGTTGCATTAGTCTACAGTCCTACCAGCAGGGTAAAAGTGTTCCCTTCTCTCCACATCCACACCAGCATCTTCAACATTGAGACTTTGTGATGTGGGTCATTCTCACTGGGGTTAGGTGATATCTCAGGGTAGTTTTGATTCACATTTTTCTGATGATATTAGGGATAATGAACTTTTTAAAATATGTTTGTTAGCCATTCATCTGTCTTCTTTAGAGAAGGTTCTGTTCATGTCTCTTGTCCAGTGACATATGGGATTGTTTGGTCTTTTTTTTACTGATTAATTTGAGTTCTCTATAGATAATAGTTATCGAGTTTTTGTCCGATTCATAGGATGCAAATATCTTTTCCCATTCTGAAGGGTATCTTTTTGCTTTGATTGTTGTTTCTTTAGTTGTACAGAAGCTTTTCAGTTTAATTAAGTCCCATTTGTTAATTTTGTTGTTGATGTTGGAATTGCCATGGAAGTCGTCTTCATAAGATCTTTACTCAGGCCGGTATCTTCAAGTGTTTTCCCCACACTTTCTTCAAGGATTTTTATTGTTTCATGCCTTAGGTTAAAATCTTTTATCCATCTTGAATCAATTTTTGTAAGTTTTTAAAGGTGCAGGTCCAATTTCAGTCTTTTTCATATGGTTATCCAGTTCTCCCCACACCATTTATTGAGTAGGGAATCTTTTTCCCAGTGTATGTTCTTATTTGATTTATCAAAGATTTGGTGGCTGTAAGAAGTTAATTTCATCTCATGGTTTTGTATTCAGTTCCAAATGTCTATTTTTGTGTCAATACCATGCTGTTTTGATCACTGTGGCCTTGTAGTATAGCCAAAAGTGTGGTAAGGTGATACCCCCAGCTTTGTTTTTATTACTAAGGATGACCTTGGCTATACAGGGTTCCTCCAGGTTCCACACAAAAAGAATTATTTTTTTCCGAATCATGAAAGTATGATGTTGGTATTTTAATGGGGATTGCATTGAATTTGTGGATTGCTTTGGGAAGTATAGACATTTTCACAATTTTGGTTCTTCCCAGCCAGGAGTGTGGTATGTTCTTCCATTTGTTAATATTTTCTGCTGTTTCTTTTCTTAGAGTTTTGTGATTTTCTTTGTAGAGGTCCCTTAACCTCTTTTGTTAGATATATTCCTAGTCATTTCATTTTTTTTAAGCAACTGTGAAATTCTTCTACATTCTCGCTAATTGAGCATCTTTCCTCAGTTTGGCATTCACAGTATTCCAGAATGTGGTTTCCGATGATTACTGGTACAACTTTCCTTCCTAATCAGGCACCGTCACTGATTGACACGTGCAGGTTCCCACACATGCAGGGTTGTGTGTGATTTTATGGAATTCATAAGACCCCTCCCCCAAAAGTCTGAGAAAAACACCCCGGCTTTACACCCCCACTTCTGCCACTCTGTGCTCATACCTTCAGTTCCACCCATGTCAGTGCGCGAGCAACTGAAAAACCCACACAGTGTTTTATGTGAAATGCACATTCTCGAAAGCCCCAGCATATATCCAACTGGTAACTCAGCCCCTGCAATGTCTCCCTGGAGGTCATTTAGAAAGCTTTCTTCCCCTTTATCTGCCTCTGTTACCTGGACAATTTGGGAGACGTTTAGGGACGATAATGTCACTTTTCAGATTTCAGTTCCCACTGTCTTCCTAAAGTAAACTATTTTATTTTGACAGAAAATAATTTTTGCTAAGGAACTTGGGCTATATCTACCTTGATTAACACAGGCTTCATTTGTATTTAAAGTTTATGTCTACTTGATTCCTGTCAACTTAAAAGGTATCTTTTTATTTCTGTTTTTCAGGTTTCTTGAGTACAGGGGATCAGGCTGCGAAAGGGAACTATGGACTCCTCGATCTCATACAGGCTCTCAGATGGACTAGTGAAAACATTGGATTCTTTGGTGGTGACCCCTTAAGAATCACTGTTTTTGGATCTGGTGCTGGGGGTTCATGTGTCAATCTACTGACTTTATCCCATTATTCTGAAGGTAACCGTTGGAGCAATTCAACCAAAGGTATTATGCAGGTTGCAAATTTTGACAATTTTGGTGTCTGCATGCCACCACCATCAGTAGTATGTGACGCTCTGTATATATTTCTCTGTTCAAACTGTTAGGTTGAACTTAGGAACTGTTTAAAGCTGTGTTTCTTCAGCCTTCCTATACATGTGTAGATTCCCTTCCAACTCTTCTTCTTTGTCTCCTGTGGAGCTTGGTGAGGATGCCCTTTCATGAGAACTCCAGGGTGGTCAGCGCTGGGGTTACACTTCTTTCCTTCACAGGTGATGGGGAGAAAATCAGACAAAGACATTCACGGTTCTATCATCTTTATTTATTCAATAATCAAAATCAAAGATGAGTTTTTTTTTTAAATGTAAGGATTGGGTATAATCTACTTTCAAGACAATGGGCATTTAAAACCCTTGATTATTATTAAGCTAACAAAGCAGCCTAAGCTTGTTTGTCTGGAAACATGTGATCTCACTTGTCTGAGTAGAGAATGGAGGTTTGATTATTTTGCATGCATGATCCAAAATTGTCAAAGCATCAAGGTCACAAGTAGAGCTTTTGATTAGAAAGAAAAATATGTTTGATTTTGTTCTTTTTCTACTTTTATCTCCAAAAGTGTTTTCTTTTTTTTTCTCCCAAGTTTGAAAAAGCAGCATGAAGCACAGAGGCTGCTTAAATCTGTGAAACATTTCTCTTGTTTCCTTTTTCTGGCTTTGACATCCTTTTTCCAAAGTGCTCATCATGTTGTTTTTTGTGGACTCCATCTCCCTTTTACCTTGTGTTTAATCACCCATTCTACCTGCAATATTAATTGGAAATACCCTCAAGAACGGAAGAGTTTTGTTGAAAAAGTCTGCAAAGCAAATACTTTGTCTCCATTATTTATAAGTAATAGAGAGGAAGACAGAGAATCAACATAGACCATCTTGAATGTTCTCCTTTTTAATTATCATGTATATATGCATGTATATCTGAAGAAAGTATACACTGTCAAGTTTAATTTGTGAAACATCTTACTTTATAAAACTGAATTTTGTGATAAGAGAATGAGACATAGGACATTTGTTTTTTGTATCAAAGAATCATTAATGGGAAATTTCAAAAGAATAGCCAGTCATTAAATATATATTGAATATACATAATATATACATAATATATATAATTTATTCACAAAATATGTATAATATATACATATGTACTATATACATAATATATACATATAACATATACATAATATAGAATATATGTAAATATATGTAATTTGTACATAAAATGTATTTATCATATTATATATAAGATTATATATATTTGATTATATATACTATATGCATAAAATATATTTATAAATATATTTATAAAATAAAAGAATATATTTTATATACATAAAACATATTTATTACATTATATATAACATATAATAATATATTATATATTATGTTATATATAATTATATGTGATAATGTATGATCCTTATACATATTATATATATATTATGTATGTATAATATTATATACATATATTATTATATATACACATATATAATATGTATAAGGATCATACATTATCATAGACTTAATTTTTTTTGGTTTTTTGTTTGTTTGTTTAGCAGGCCCAGTCTGGGTTTGAACCTACCACCCCCAGTGCACAAGGCTGGCACTCTAACTATTGAACTATGGGTGCCTGGCCATAGACTTAATTTATTGACATAGTTTACATAATATTTCATTTATATTAGTAGGATTCTGATTTGCGATGAGAAAATAACACAAATGAAAACATATTCATCTGAGATTTTGGTCTATAAAATAATGGGTTGTTGTGAAATAACAAACTTTGCTTTTGAATTAAACAGAGATTATTTTAACTTTGAGTCCTAATGCCAATTCTTAGCTAGGGGAAACAGTAGGCAACCTCTATAGACTTCTCAGGGTCACTTGATCAAATATGGGCATTAAAGCCAGTTTCAGCCAGTATCAAACTAACGTTGGGTAAAGAGACAAATAGTTTATCAGCTGTCATTGCTACTCACCAATTGATAGTGTGATAAACAGTGGCAAATCATTATGGAACAGGTGAAAATAAAACATTTCATCACACTCGTCAAGGTAATCAGTCATTTGGTCAAGTCTTAAACCCATCTTTACACTTATGATTTGACCAGGAAATGATCAAAAGATGTCTTGAAATCACTGAGATGATTTTGCCTCCAATGCAGACATAGGCTTTCAAGCCTGTAAACTCCACAGAGGGTGGCAACAAACGCCCAGGTTTGTGTCTCCCATGAGTCAACCCCATCTTGCATCCTCATAAGGAACCTTCCCTTAGTGATAAAATATATGGCTTTCCAATACCATTCAGGTAGCATATTTCAGGCTATGTGTAGCATCATGTGAATTTTTCCCTAAATATTTTTTGTTATATTTAGTTAATGTCAATCAGTCCCTGAAATAGGAAAGGATATTATAGAAATCACCGGGTTTATTTTAGTTGTAAAATTTTTGATTAGTGGCCAGGTTCGGTGGCTTGTGCCTGTAATCCTAGCACTCTGGGAGGCCAAGGTTGGTGGATTGCCTGAGCTCACAGGTTCGTGAGCAGCCTGAGCAAGAGCAAGATCCTGTCTCTAAAAATACCTGGGCATTGTGGCGGGCCCCTGAGGCAAGAGAATGGCTTGAGCCCAAGAGTTTGAGTTTGCTGTGAACTATGACACCACAACACTTGAGCCCAAGAGTTTGAAGTTGCTGTGAGCTATGATGCCATGGCACTCTACCAAGGGTGATAAAGTGAAACTCTGTCTCAGAAAAAAAAAATTTTTTTGTTTGGTTAAATATTTCATGAGCAAATGTCCACAAACAGCTTACTTAATTTTCTAATTTATCTGTATTTGTCTAATTTGCTCTAGCATGCTATGCTCTAGTAAACAAAAATTACATTCCTATAAGGTATCAGAAAACCAAAACAAATTTAAATTAGTGCGGTTTAACATTTTGGATATTTTTTAGAATTATCTAGAAACATGTTACAGACATTTTGAATATATATGCACATTTGGTGAAAAACCTAAAACTTTACTGTTGTTAACAATTCAGACACTGCTTCTGCACATTTGTGGAAATAAAGCCTTATCTCACTAATACATATGAATAATCAAATGTGTATTTGGAAATTGAAAATAACTATACATTTTTAAAAGAAAACAGATCAATTATATTTTAAAATAAGAATTTTATTGGAAAAATACCCTAATAAGTAGATAAGGTGCATTTGTAAATCTGAATGGCACTCAACACCTGTCAAACTGAACATGGAGTCATAATTTATTGTTCTTAAATGCAATTAAGTAAAAAGCAGGGGACAATGTACTTTTCATCTTTTATGATAAAATATAGCAGCATACATTCATTCAACAGTGGAAAAAGTTAAATCACTCGTACTAAATCCTCTCAGATGGTTTTTTCTTTAACCTAGTGAAAACATTTCAAATATTATATCTTCTTCTGAAAGATGAGTATTCAGCATACCATGTCTAACATGAAGATCTGGAAAGGGTATGTCCAAAGTGATATTCTGTTTTGTGTGGCTTCAGGGCCATCCCCAGGGTAGTAACACATCCCCAGCCCCAGTAGCTGTGTCAACCCACAACAATTTCTTTCCAAGTCAAATCTGGTTAAAACAAACATACAGAATTATTTTGAAGGAAGGCAAATGCAGCTGAATTGGAGGAAATATCCCAAAAGCACAGTGCAGGGACTGCTGCAGAGTTAAAGGAGAGAGGGTTGGCCCACCCTGTTAGCCCTGATAATAATGTAAGTGCTTACATGCTCATCAAAGAAAATATTTGGGGGCTTTTTGCCACTAGTGTTTACATCTACTTTTCTTCTTGCTGCCTACTTCTTTGAGCTCTACACAATTTAGAATTCTTGATCCTCAAAGCCACTCAAAGCACAAGATTTAGCTCCATTTCTCTGATTTATTATACCCTGGGGATGACTTTGTGTACCTTCTCTTAAGTAAAAGTGTCTTTATATCCCTACTTCTGAGTTATATCTGGGGTTTTATATACATGTCTAAAATATAGATATTATTGTTTTACCACAACATTATTGAAAGATCGTCTGAAACTCTTTGTTGATTTTCCCATAGGACTTTTTCAACGAGCAATAGCTCAAAGTGGAACAGCCCTTTCCAGCTGGGCTGTTAGTTTCCAACCTGCAAAATATGCCAGAATGTTGGCCACAAAAGTTGGTTGCAATGTTTCAGATACAGTAGAGTTAGTGGAATGCCTACAGAAGAAGCCTTACAAAGAACTCGTTGACCAAGATATCCAACCAGCCCGATATCACATAGCCTTTGGACCTGTGATTGATGGTGATGTAATACCAGATGACCCTCAGATATTGATGGAGCAAGGAGAGTTTCTCAACTATGACATAATGTTAGGAGTGAACCAAGGAGAAGGGTTAAAATTTGTGGAAAATATAGTAGATAGCGATGATGGTATATCAGCTAGTGATTTTGACTTTGCTGTTTCCAATTTTGTTGATAATTTATATGGATACCCTGAAGGCAAAGATGTTTTGCGAGAAACCATTAAATTCATGTATACTGACTGGGCTGATCGCCACAACCCAGAAACCAGAAGGAAGACACTGTTGGCTCTGTTCACGGACCATCAGTGGGTGGCGCCCGCAGTAGCTACAGCAGACCTTCACTCAAACTTCGGCTCGCCTACATACTTCTATGCCTTTTACCATCATTGCCAAACTGATCAGGTTCCAGCTTGGGCTGATGCAGCCCATGGAGATGAGCTTCCCTATGTACTGGGAATCCCCATGATTGGCCCTACAGAGTTGTTTCCTTGCAATTTCTCAAAGAATGACGTGATGCTGAGTGCAGTTGTAATGACATACTGGACAAATTTTGCTAAAACTGGGTATGTACCTACTAAATAATGTTTTTTATAATTTTAATAAAAACATCCTTTTAAGCTTTCTAAAGCAATATGTATTTGTGCCAAAATAATTTGGTAAATTAATACTAGCAATACATTCAGTGCCTTTATTCAAAATAATTCTATATTATCACGTTTCAAAATGCCATTGCTTTAATAGTTGCTAAGTTTTAGAAGTTTATTAAGAAAAGACATAATCTCAATTGCATTACTCAACACTTACATATGCTTTTGATTTTTCAATTACACAGGACATTATTATTTTTGTTAAATAGTAACAGATAGTATTTTATGGTGCTTTCCAGTTCACAATACTGTATGCTCCTGGTCTTTCCCACTACCTCATGAGGCCGACAGCTCGGGCATTATTAATCCCACTTATAGAGAAGGGACTTGAGGCTTTGAGAGTGTCATATAGATATTCATATGTCTGATAGATCAGAACCAGGCCAAACATTCACCCACCAATCTGAAGCCCCATGTCATTTGCAGAATTCCGTGCCATCTAGACCAGTTTGCCTGTGAGACCACTCATGTGTATAATATCTATGTCACTTAAAATAATCTTTGAGTAGATAGTAGCCTATCTCTAGATGATCAGCGAAAAAGAAAACCTGAGACTTATGTGCCTTACATTGTCTGGCATCTAACAATCCAGCTGTTGTGACATTTATATTTCTAATTTGGGCCAAGTTAATGTTAAAACACAATCTAAGTTTTGCTGAGTCACCTCTTCACTTAGATATTAAACCAAAGAAAAGAATAAGACAGTTTTGTTCTCATAATTTCTTTTTTCTTTCCTAGTGACCCAAATCAACCAGTCCCTCAAGACACTAAATTCATCCACACCAAACCCAACCGCTTTGAAGAGGTGGCCTGGACCAGGTACTCGCAGAAGGACCAGCTTTACCTCCACATTGGATTAAAGCCAAGAGTGAAGGAACATTACAGAGCCAACAAGGTGAACCTCTGGCTGGAGCTGGTACCTCACCTGCATAATCTCAATGACATTTCGCAGTATACCTCGACGACGACTAAAGTGCCATCAACGGACATCACTTTCAGACCCACGAGGAAGAATTCTGTACCTGTCACATCAGCCTTTCCCACTGCCAAGCAGGATGATCCCAAACAACAACCAAGCCCATTTTCGGTGGATCAAAGGGACTACTCGACAGAGCTGAGCGTCACTATCGCGGTCGGGGCGTCACTGCTGTTCCTCAACATCTTGGCCTTCGCGGCCCTGTACTACAAAAAGGATAAGAGGAGACACGACGTTCACAGGAGATGCAGCCCCCAGCGCACCACGACCAACGACCTGGCCCACGCCCAGGAGGAGGAAATCATGTCCCTGCAAATGAAGCACACGGACCTGGACCGCGAGTGCGAGGCCCTGCACCCGCACGAGGTGGTTCTCCGGGCCGCCTGCCCCCCGGACTACACGCTAGCTATGAGGAGGTCACCCGACGACGTCCCCCTAATGACACCCAACACCATCACGATGATCCCCAGCACGATCCCGGGGATTCAGCCCTTACACACATTTAACACGTTCACGGGGGGACAGAACAATACTCTGCCCCACCCCCACCCCCACCCCCATTCACACTCGACAACCAGGGTATAGCCACGAAAGAGAAACAAACTATTTTTTTTGACGGATTGCAGTAACTTTACTGAAGATTCCTTGGCTCTCAATCTACAAGACTCCTATTATTTAAACGAGGAATATTATGTGAATATACATATCAAGAACTTTGGGGGTTTTGAAAACGTGAGTTGTATATATAAACAAAACAACTTTAAGAACAAATTTCAATTGCTTGGAGCAATTGTTCTGAATGATACTTTTCCATTCACATCCAAGAATTAATTTTTTGAAGATTTAAGTTACGTAATGGAATTAGGCATGTGGAACATCAAGCAGGAAAGAACTATGTCTAAATATAAAAAGTAAAAATTCAAAAAAAAAATAACAACTCTGAATATGCACAAGGGACACACCAATGGAATGTCAGATAATTTTCACCAGTTTTTATTTGGAGCTGTTTTATTGTGTAGACCATATTTACATATTTGGATAAGTGCACAAAGCACCAGTGCTGTCAAATGGCCTTAGCAGAGGCTCATACTGAAATCTGCCAGTAAAACAAAGAAGTTTAAGGACTGGCAGGTGCAACAGTATCACATAAGTGCTGTCAGTATAAAGTTGTGGGGATAAAGGAAACTGGATATTTTTAGCACGATGTGCATGATAATTTATATGCTTGGTGGCTGTGCTGCTGATTAAGCCGTAATTAAAATTCTTCTCACCCTATTGGAGTTTTTAATAGAAGCTTCCTCCATCAATTGGCAGAACCTAAAGAAGATCATAAGGGGTAAAAGTAATTACAATAAAATAATTCACAGTAGTTTCAATATAGAAAGAATTAGTTATTAAAGGTATTTGAAGACTAAGTATAGTGGTGAATACTCGCTGATATGAATCCCAGAAAAAAATTTCCTGTGTTTTTAATGTTCTTTTTATTCCCATCTTAATGATTTATAAAAATATAACCTTAGTTGGACATGTGTTACAGGATCTATAATTTGCAGTGGTTTTTGTCACTCTGTATTCTGTTCCTTTCAGTGAGGTAGAGTGTGTCCAAAGAGGTACTTGCAACAGGCTTCTGAAGACATGAGGATGCCCCATTGCTACCACTCTGATCACAGCTCTTGGTTATTAATTTACTCATGTTGCATGACAAAATGTTTACTGATGGTCATCCAGTTATGTCCCTCTCTGCGTCCCTTAGCTTTCTCACTGAGCTTGTCTCACTGGATTTGCTCACGCAATCTCGGTAGAGTTCAACATAGACGCAGAACCTAGGAAGCCAACATCCGGAGGATTTCAGTTCTACACATATGTGTGATTTTAAACGAATATTCTAAGACCACAGGAAACTCCTCATCCCCCTGTTGTTTACCAGTAACAGTATATCGCAGATCTTTCCAAATGTTTGTATACGTAATCAGATGTACATTTATATTTAAAAAATGAGATGATGGACTTAAAGAGCACATCCTGATGAATACTTTCTCTCTTTCCTGTACTATATTTCTATTAGACTAAAGTTATGTGATTTTTTTTTACATTTTTTCAGATGACTAGCAATTTTGATAGTTTATAAGATAATGCAAAGAACTTTCTCTGACAAACTAACTGCAGTAACAGAAACCTTTCTTTTCAGTTACTCTTTTTCAAGAACGAAAGCTTATTATACAAAAAAAAAAAAAAAAACAATTGTAAACTACTTGTTGGAAACAACTCTTGACATCTTGGCCATGTCACTGGTCATTGCGTGAAATAAAGGTGATCTGGATGATGGCTATTAGTCCAATGCTAAGAAAGATGATCTTTGCTCATTAAAGAGCTAAAATGTTTATTGCTGTTTTGTCTTTTTTTTTTTAAGAAAAAAGAAAGGAAGGAAGGAAGGAAGGAAGGAAGAAAGGAAGGAAGGAAAAAAAGTCATTTTTCTAGACTAGACTATTCAGGGTTTTGAAGACATGTAGTTAATGTGTATGGAAAACACAGCTGTGTGTTTAAAGGCAAGTCTCATCTAAGGTGAAACTTGTGGAAGTTTAACAATATGAATTTATAAGCTCTGTGAACTCATGAAAAATATTAGCCTTGTCCTCTTAAATACCTCTTATGTGAAGGTGTTATAGAAATTACGTGCCAATTGTTTTCTATTAGAAACACAGATTCCAACACTGATCATCAAAGAAAATATCTATTGGAAATAAATTTGCAATACATGGGATACAGTAGCCAGGTTCATAATATAAGGGCAACTAAACTACCATAAAGTAATAGAAAGGCATCTTTCTAAGAGAATTTAAAAGTGAGCAAGACATTGACACTAAATGATCAAAATCTATTTCAAGGAATTTCTTTGACTGTAATTCTCCCTGTCAATTATTAACTATCAGGAAAATGTAGTTAACATTAACTACAATGTAGTTTATGTTAAATGTAGTTTTTTCCAAAACTGAAAAAATCTCTGTTAGAGGGAAAAAGTGTTCAAAATCTGGAGTGGTCTATGTGCAGTCTTTGCCTGATGTGGTTCTGCTTTTAGACTGTCCACTGACGATGTAAACCAGTGGTTCTCAACCTTCCTAATGCCGCGGACCTTTGATACAGTTCCTGTGGGTTGAGATCCACAGGTTGAGAACCACTGAAAAAGAATCGTCTAGCATCTGATATTTCTGTTTAATCAGAATACTGTCTTTAATATGAAACAAAAGATAAAATCAGAAATAGAAATGGCAACAAATACGATATGAATTACTTGCCAAATCCAAAAGCTCTGTTATGTTTTAATGATGGCCATATTCATATCGATCTGCCAATCTACGGCTCTGTGTTCATCTATCAATCTACCGTTCTATACCATAACTGGCGTCTACATTATATTAATTTAGAAAGATGCTTCAGGAAAACAAAACATAGCCCTATTCTTTCCTCTAAATTAAGATAGTATCAATTTTGTGGGAATTAAAAGCACCCAGGTTTTATTGTAATGTGATAAAGTTACTGTGAATGAGTGTTAGTTGCTAGTTTTATATAGTCCAGCATCTACCTTTTTAAATGTGAAGTGACATCCCATATTCAACAGAACATTAAGAACTGTTTTTAAAGCTGAAACATAATTTTTAATTGCTAAGGAAAATTTTAAATATTGTTATTCAACTTTAACCAACGTGTTTAAAGTGGATTTATCGAGATGATAATTTCCTTTAGAAAAACGAGTACCAAAATAGAAAGAATATTTTGGCATTATTTATTAATTCAGATTTTCCTGCTTCGGATTAAAAAAAAAAAGTAGACAAAGCTGCTTAGAATTTGTACAAACATTATACCAAAATTAATTTTACTTCATTGTTTTGCTATCATATAACATTCTTACCAAATGTTTATCAACAGATTCATGTTTTAGAGTATGGGATTAGACATATAAAAATGACAGATTTTATAGTTTTAAATTGCTATTGAACATGTTGACTCTGGTCAAAATCGAGTTGACTACCACAGATAAATAACAAAGTTCATCATTAACTTTTATGAAAATTAAGACATAATTTGCTAAAGCCTTAACATTATCCAATTTGGAGACATTTTGCTGGTGACTTAAAGCAGAAAATCTGATTATAGGTTATTTCATTTCAAATTTAAAAGTTGACCAAAATAACATTTTAATTCAGACTTCTTGATCTGTACATGAAAAAGAACAAAAACATGTTTAAAAAGCCATCAACCATATGTAATAATAAAGAGCAAAACAAAATGGCATTAATTGTCTTACTGAAGTGAAATGCCGAACTCAATAGTCATATGTATAATATGTCCTATAACTATAGGTATTTCACCTGTTGGCACACTCATACTGTCATACATATTAATAGCAAGAAAGGATACCGAGAATGTAGGAACTATGTTCCAGCTTTAAAGACACTACTACGTAGAAATGACTGGGATTCTTTTCTTTGGCGAGTTTCACTGAAATATTTTCATAGGACAAAATAATGATGGAATTTTTAAGAAGCTGTCAAACATCATGACAGTACTTTGACATTAGTAATTTTGTTTTCTTCTGTGTTATTGGCTAAAGTACAGGCCTTTTTCTTCATTTCTAGTAATTAGTTGTTATAGACTATCACTTTTTAATGTGAGTGGAAATTAGATAATTTGGTTATACTTGTGAAAACATGCTCCCAAATAAATTCAATTAATGGGCACTTCCCTGCTGAGATTTTGTTATCATTCATTTAATTATCTTGTCAAGCTTTACTGTTACAACAATTGTTTGGGCTTTTTAGTCAATAAACTAAGGGAATTTCTCCAATAGCCTTATACTCTCCTGCACTTGATAGGATAACACCATACGCTTCAGATACCCGTCACAAGTCTCTAAAGAAATTTCCTACTGATGCGAAACATTTGGTAGCCAACTTGATTCTTTCTTATAAGCGTTCTGATTTGATTTTATTCTGGCACCTTGCTGTATTTGTATGCAGGCCAGAAATCGATTCCATTTGGTATGTGTCATGGAGAATACAGACTGGAGTAACCATGTGCAGGGCTTAAGTGCCTTTTCCTCCTAGGATTTTATTTATAAAATGTATCTTTTTTTTAAATTTTCAGATTCTGGTATTTCAATTTAACAAGTGCAATAGGATGACTGTGCTATAAAATACCAATAAGGACATTTTATTTATATATTTTTACATCTAATTTGATGTTCTGATGATTTCAAATGCGTCCAAATGACTCCTGAGAAAGAATAATGTGAATTATTCAGGAAGTGACAATTATTTAGGTATCTGATTTGATGGTCTTAAGAATGGAAACTAAATAGCTAACAAACTGTAATTTTTTCCAAACAGGTAACTTGAATTTAAGAGAAGTCTGAAGATGTAGGAACAAGCATTTTTTTCTAGTCAGCCATTAAATATAGTATTTGGTATATATACCCTACATACTGGATGGTTTACAGGATATTTACAATGGCCCTTTCAGATTCACTTTTACAAAAGACATTGTATACCTCCTGCCATATGTACTAATGTGACAGAATTGAGTCCTCTGTGGAAAGTTAAGCCAAAGTGCTAGCAGTTTTGCATTGAAATGAATGATAACAATTAAAGCTTTAAGAAAACTGTAAAGGTACAATAGCAAAAACTCAGCAGATGAAGTTAAAACAAAGGGACCATTTTTGAATGCTATTTTCACAGTTGATATCTATATTAGATTGTGTGTTTAAAAGGATTTTAGTGTCTTTGACTCATCCTTTCTTTGCATTCATATCATTCAGCAAATTAATGGATTTTGTAAAAAAAAATTTTTAAAGGCCATTGGATTGTCATGGTTTAGTTTGTGTTTGGACATCTATGACTTTCATTAAAAACGTGTTATCATCATGAATAAATATTGCCATGCTTTCCAAGGTGTGCTGACTATTTTTAAACTCAGAAATAATTTTTTCTCTGTTCAAGTACACTCAAAATTATTTCTAAGATAAATGTTCCCCAATACAACCACTTCGTATTGCTCACACATGTGCTAAGAGTTCTCATTTGATGGAAACAATGATTCTTTATCATCTATTCACCTCTTGGTGAATGCAGGGCAAGAATTTGCAGAGTAGAGGACAGAAGTTTGGACACAGTTGGTCAGAAAGAGAGGAAAGAAGAAGGAGAAAGAAGAAAAGAAGAAGGGAGTGAAGGAGGGAGAAAGAAAGACTTCAATTTTTAATTAATGACTCTTTGATCCACATAAGTTTTTAATAGAGATATATGATAGTTCATAAAAAAGCAGCAAAGTTATTTAAACAAATTCCATTAAACCATAAGTCTACTGTCCTTAGAAAACAAGATTAGTGACATTTAGAAAGATACAATAAATTTAAAAACACTTGATCTAAGTTGTGGTCAAATCGTGTCACTGGAAACAGAAACAAAACCTAGAGTGACATATTTCTAGTCTAGCACTAGCTAGCTAATAATGGTCTTTGTGGAGAAGACTAGGTAAAGTGTGTTTGTTTCTCATCTGTACACAGCCCAAGATAAGAGTATGGCCAACAAATAGGACATCACTGAATTTCCTCTCACATGGACTAAAAAACAATGTTTCCAAATGGTTAAATAAAAGAACTGGCACTATTTTGTGGGACTCTGTGGCCATATATGGCAATTGTTATCAAATAACTTAAATACTTCAAAACAAACTGTAAGAATTTCACTTCCCACAAAAGGGTTTTGATGTTTTGTAAACATTGTATTCCTTCATACGATTATATTTTTCACTACAGTTTCAGTTCCTCGTAGTTTACAGGATGTTATTTCTGAGTTCAAAAAGAGTCCTAAATGTATTCTGTAAATGTTCATGTGAAAGCAGTATTTCCCAATGAAGTGTCATTATTTGAAATACTTACTACTGCCCAATCCTGGAGAGCTGCTTAATTATCTGCTTAAAACATTTCTATCTCCCCTGAAAACACTCAACTTCTCTCTCAGAGTGGCCTTCTTCTGCATTAGAGGGAACCTACTTGTTGGTTGCAATAGCTTCTATTTCCATGATATCTTCCCTTAACTATTTATGCCTTCTTCTCTGAGCATGTGAAATTTGTGAGGAAAGTCTTAAAAAGTGATCTAACTGCCCGGTGCCTCGGGAATTTGCTTCCTCTGTTCCTAAGGCAGGGTAGAACCTAGTGAACGTCAATCAAGCAAAGAGAAGAATTAGTCTTTCATTCCTTCAATGAATTGTGCCCAGCATGTGTCAGACAACGTGGTGGGCATGAGACAAAGGGGCCAGTTCTATGTCTTACAAACTAACATACAGCTATTGCCAAGCTTGGAATACGTTCAAATACTTGTACTGACTTAGATCACTTTCTGTGTTAAATTCTGTGGCAAATTATTGCACAATCCCTTGGTTTTATCTGTTTTATATGTTCCAAATAATAAACATAGATCTGAATTTTCTGAGTTCAAATTAGTTGAATTTTAGTTAAATTTTCTTGAGTATGTGCATCAGTCAAGGTAGGTGGTAGCACTCTTTCCCAACAATAAACATGGAGATACCTGAGGTCTTGCTATACTCTGCACAACTAATCATGGGTTATTAAATTACCAGCTCAAAGCTCAACTGACCCAGTCTCTTACCTGATCCTTTAATCCTCTGCCACAATCCCAAAGTGCGGTTGTGAGCCTTGTCATTAACACTGCCATGGACCTAGAATTTTCAAGTGGCTGGCTACATTTAAGATATACTATATATCAGTTTCTTTCTTATGTTGATTTATTGTTCAGGGTTTTTTTTTTTTTTTTTTGATGATCATAAAGTCTCCTTCACCTGGCTTGCTTCCAAATATTTGAAAATAGCTATCATAGTGTCCATGAGTCATTTTCTCCTGAAAGCAAATATATCCATTTTCATTATAAAATGGTTGAGGCTTTTCAACATTCTAATCATTGTTCAAGTTTCCTCTCAAACCTGAGTTTCTTAGGAATTATAGTATCTAGGATTGCCACAATATACACTTAGGTATAGTTTATTTCTGCTTAATGGAGCTCTACTATCACCTTTCTCACTGTACAAATTATATTTATTTTAATATGACATTTGATAGTATTACCCTCTTTATTGGCTACAGCACACTAGTAATTCAGATTGAGACCTACTTCCTATTAAGTCCTTAAAATCCCTACATGTGCTGCTGGGAAGCAGACTACGCCTTCCTCGTGCCATGGATCACTGGGTTTCAACTCACATTCAGGACATTAAACACCATTGAATTCTACCTCATCAGATTCAGTGCATGGTTCCAGCCTACAAAGTCCTTCCTATCTATCTCAGAGCACTGAAACAAGAAATGGAAAACAAGAAATGGGAATAAACCGCATTTCTGTATTCACCCAAATAATTAGCGAAAATTTATCACACAGAATAAGGATGAGGACAAAGCTTTGAGTTACAGAAATGTATGTGCAGTACAAGCTTTGAGGTGACAGCAATAGAGATGTATGTACAGTGCAAGTTAGGGTGACAGTAAATAGAGATATATGTGCAGTACAAGCTTTGGGGTGACAGTGATAGACATGTAGGTACAGTGTAAGCAGAGTGATAGCTGACGCTAAGCATCTGTTTTGCTCTAGGTTCCATATCACACTCCGCAGCACACCACTGCATACCACCTTCCAACTATCTGTTAACACTTGTTGATGCATGTAATCCTAAATTCATTGTTTAAAAGATTATTATTTAAAGATTTATTACATATGAGTCAGTTAGCTAGTTCTTGGGGACAAAAAAAGTGAATAAAATGCAGCTCCTGTTATCACAGTATTAGCAGCAACTGGTTAATTTTCCTTTTGTCTACACACATATCACAAGAGATATTATCAAATACATTTGCAGGGTCTATTTTCTTCCATGCAAAATCCTTGCATGGCATCATCATCATGCTTATTAAGAAAACTGGGATAATCACTGCAGGTGGACCTTCTGTGTGGGTACTTCTTAACTGCTGGTGCTTTATGATAAATGATAGAAGATGCCACACAAGAAGAATTTTCATACCAATAGAGTAATTAAGATGGTGATTTCAGCCAGTCGGTTGAGTCTTCAAGTAGGATTGCTTAATAGAAAAAGTAATACATGTATATGAACAAACTAGAATTAAGTATTTACAGTGAAAAGTTAAAGTCTTTTTCATTTCATCCCAACTCTTTAGTCCCCTATCCAGAGACACTGACTGTTACAAATTTATATATAAGTTTCTACACATATTTCATTCATCTGCGAACACACATAAATCTCTATTGTCTGTGTGTGGATGTGAGGGACTTTGCATGTAGTACGTATATATTCTTTTTCTACTTTTCTGGAAATGTTCCATGGATGTCATTTCTAAGAAAAAAATAGAAGTAAACAAAAATATAATTCAAATTTATTCTTAAATCCAAGGTTATTCTAATCAAAATTTCAGCACAGTTTGTTGGTCTGTGTATGTGTCGGCTATGACTAAAGGTTTGAGATACATGAACATCAAGAAATGTAAAATCCACATAGCAGAAACAAATAACACCCTCCAGCAACACCAGCAAGCCAAGAAAGTTGAAACTTTGTGGGTGAAGCAGAATGGACACTGTCAACTGTGTTTCTTGGAAGTAAAAGAATGGACCATAACACAGTCTCAAAACTTTCACAGTGACCCACGTAGACTTTAGATGAGGAAAAGTCAGGAAGGACCAATATTGCTTTGAATCAAAAGAATAAGAGGCAAATACCTCGTCTTCCATATTTCAGGATTTACTCTAAAGCTATTGTAATTAAAACAGTGTGGTGTCAATTCAGAGAGAGACAAGGGTAAACTGACAGTGGACCCATCAGCGGACCTACAAAGAAGAGGAGCGTGTTTGCAGAGCACAGTATGACGGAGAGGAAAGGACATGCTCCTCCACCCACAATCCCTGCCCGGAGAGGTGGAGATAGCCCCACATCATATTACACACAAGACTAATCCCTAATGGATTAAAAATATAAACCTGAAAAGCAACTTCAAATGTTTTAGAACACACAGGAAATACTGTCATGTCCTTGAAGCAAGGAGGAATTTATTTACAAGACATAAAACAGCATAAAGAGAAAGAATAAGAAATTGAAATTAAAATTTCAATACATCAGTTAGCAAAATTTTGTAAAAGGATAAGCTGAAAGTGAATATTTGCAACACATACAAGCAATAAAAAATTAATTAATTAACTGGATAGGAAATTCCTGACTGTTAGTAAGGAAAAGACAAAGTTACAAGAAAAATCGAGCTGATTAAATACAGTGGATTTAAAATGTCTTTTTTCCCTTCTCTCTCTCTCCCTAATCCTCACAAAAGTATAAGAAGGGATTGAAGAGTATATAGAGCCATCAGACAAAAAGTATAAAAGAGGAGATAACAGGTGAGAAGTTCTAACACATTTTATGGAGATAGAAACTAGATAAACTAAATAACATTAAGAAGATAAAACATCCTATGACATAACATAAATCAGAATTTAAAATGTGGAGTTTCTTTAATAGAGTTTAAGAAAGAATTGTAAATAAAAGAAACAAAAATTTTTTAAATGAAGATTAAATTGAAATAAAGGCAGATGAAAGAATGCTTTAAGAGACAAAATACTAAACACAGAGAAATAGAAGGTAAAAAGTAAGGAAAAAATGGAAAAAGAAGGAAGGGAGAGGAGGAAATAGAGAAGGAAGATGGAAAGGAATTCAAGCTTAAGTGACACAATAACAAAGACTCAATATGTATGTGTATGTAATCCTCACAATCAAAAAATAAAGGGAACACACAGAACAAACACAATTAAAACTGTAATTCAAGAAAACATTCACAGTATAATAAATAGGAAAAACTTTAATATTACACTTTCAAAGGGCCACTGAATATCTGAGAAGAATGTTATTGACATTTAAGAACTTAGGTAATACTGTTCCCACGAGCACTGCCTGAGAAATTTACCAGAAAAAGATGTTCAGACAAAAAAAAAAAAAAAAAATTTGCCATTGAGCCACAGGTGCGGCCCTGTTTGTTTGTTTTTTTAATTTTGACCTTTTCCCTATAGACATTTCTTTCCTTTTTTTTCCTCTTTCTTTTCGTTCTTCATTTTTCTAGTTTAAATACAATTTCCCATTGTTACCTTTTTTCAACAATTATAACTTCATTTTTGCTAGTGTTTCTGTCATTATTATTTGGTTTCCCCCCCAATATTATCCTGTAAAGTTTTCTGTTTTCTTGTTTTGGTTTGATTTATAACATTTTTGCCTTTCCTCTCTACTTGGTGGAGGTGGGATACTGTGTTTGAACAGGCTAGCAAAGAGCTGCTGACCTCAAGAGAACCACCTAACCTGGCACCCCCAAAGGTGGGCAGTTTTTAAGGTTGGGTCAAAGTACCCTGCTGTACTCCTATATTGCTCCTGTCTCCCTCTTTCAGTGCCTGTATTCTTTTTGTCAATATTCCCTTTTACCCAACCCTTCTCCTTTCTATTTTTTCTTTCTTTTTTCCCTTCTTGCTCTTCAATCTTCTCATCCTTCTGTTCCTGTATGAAAAGGACTCATCAAAACCCTAGTCTAGAGGCATGGAAACTTAAAGATCAAGAGGAAGTGAAAGGAAAATTAGGGCAAGGAAACAGATAAAAGAAATCACTCATGACGAAGAATCAGCAGAAAACTCCTGGCATCATGAATAACCATGATGCAAACCCTCCAAGGGACCACGAGGTAGCTACTGCAGAGGATTCCACCTATAAAGAAATGTTAGAAATGACAGAAAGGGAATTCAGAATACAGATGATGAAAACAATGAAGGAAATGATGGAAACAATGAAGGAAATTGCTGATAAAGTGGAAAATAGCCAAAAGGAAATCCAAAAACAGAATCAAATAAGAGATGAAAGATATGAAGAATATTGAAAAGATATAGCAGAGCTGAAGGAACTAAAGCAATAAATTAGGGAACTTAAAGATTCAATAGAAAGTATTAACAACAGATTAGACCATGCAGACAAAAGTATTTTGGAGGTAGAGGACAAAGCTCTTGAGATAACTCAGATAGTTAAAGAGGCAGAAAAGATGAGAGAGAAAGCAAAATGTTCACTGGCAGAATTATGGGAATTTCTGAAGTGTTCAAACAGATGAGTTATAGGTATCCCAGAAGGTGAAGAAGAATGCCCCAGAGGAATGGAAGCCATACTAGAAAATAGTATAAATGAAAATTTCCCAAATATCACCAAAGATCCTGACATACTCCTCTCAGAGGGATATGGGACCCCAGGTCACCTCAACTCTAACAGAGATTCTCCAAGACACATTGTGATGAACCTGTCCAAAGACAAGATAAAAGAAAAGATTCTTCAAGATGCCAGGAGTAAGCGCCGGTTGACCTATAGGGCAAATCCATCAGGGTGACCACAGAATTCTCTAATAAACTTTCCAAGCAAGAAGACAATGGTCATCTACCTTTAGCCTATTAAACAGAACAATTTCCAGCCCAGAATTCTATATTCTGCTAAGCTAAGCTTTAAAATTGATGGTGGAATCAAAGCATTTACTGATATACAAACCTTGAGGTAATTCACCACAACAAGACCAACTCTACAGGAAATACTTCAATCTGTTCTACACACTGACCATCACAATACATCAATAGCAAAGTAAGAACTCGGAAATTAAAGGACAGAACCTAACTTCCACACTGATGTGAAAGGTAAAACTAAGCAATTGACTCTCACAAAATAACATGAGTAGAAGACTACTACACTTATCAATTATCTCTGGAGGCAGAGATTGGCTGACTGGATTAAAAAACACAAGCCATCCATTTGCTGTCTGCAAGAAACACACCTTGCTTCAAAAGACAAATTAATACTCTGAGTTAAGGGTTAGCAGACAATTTTTCAGGCAAATGGAATTCAGATGAAAAGAGGAGTTGCAAACCTATTTTCAGATACATGTGGATTTAAAGCAACTAAAGTCCAAAATGACAAAGATGGTCACTTTATATTGGTCAAGGGGAAAATACAATAAAACGTTTCAATTCTAAATATTTATACACCCAATTTAAATGCTAAGAATTTAGATTCTTGAAACACACCTTCCTCAATCTGAGCAATATCGTATCCCATAATGCCATAATAACGGGGTCTTTAACACTCCTCTTACAGAGCTGGAAACGTCCTCTAAACAGAAGGGACTTAAATGAAGCCCTAAAACAACTGTGCTTGATAGACATATATAGTACACTCCATCCCAAAGATAAAGAATATACATTCTTCTCATCACCCCATGGAACATCCCCCCAAATTGACCGTATCCTAGGACATAAAACAAACCACAACAGAATCAAAATAATTGAAATTTTACCTTGTATCTTCTCAGACCACAAGGCACTAAAGGTGGAATTCAACTCCAGCAAAAATGTTCAACCCCATACAAAAGCATTGAAATTTAAAAACCTTCTGTTGAATGACAGTTGGGTGCAGGAAGAAATAAAACAGGAAATCATTAACTTCCTTGAGCATAACAACAATAGAGACACAAGCTATCAAAACCTGTGGGATACTGCAAAAACAGTTTTGAAAGGAAAATTTATCGCTTTAGATGCATACATTTAAAAAACAGAAAGAGAACAAATCAACAAACTCACAAGTCATCTGATGGAATTGGAAAAAGAAGAACAAGCTAAGCCTAAACCCAGCAAAAGAAAAGAAATATCCAAAATTAAATCAGAGATCAATGAAATTGAAAACAAAAGAATCATTCAGAAAAGTAATGAAACAAGAAGTTGGTTTTAAAAAATAAATAAAATAGAGGGGGGAGGAGCCAAGATGGCGGCCTGTAGCCAGCTTTCTGCAGAGGTTCCCGTCCAGAAGGAGAGTTAAAGGACAGAAATTTAGCAAGAAAGCCAATGGTTTGTATCTGAGCCAAAAGAGAAGGTCAAAGAACGCACATCAACCCTGCTTTGGTGACCTGTGACCCCAAGGACGCAACCAAAAGGTAAAGAGCACATCACCAAGTGAACAGCAGTTCCCTCCCCCATGAGAACGGCTCACAGTATACTCTATACCTCTATACAAACAAGCAAGCAGAGTTCAGATGTCCTCCCACTCTACCCCATGGGAGAGACCTTCTAAAAACCGGACTTCCTTCCCCTACTATGGTGCCATGGCACTCTCCTGCCAGGCATAAACCTGTATAAAACTGTATATACTCTCTACCTGCAAGTTTGAACTACCGGCATTCTACTCCACTCTCACCCCGAGGTCTGGAGTCCTGTTCCCCATGGAGTCCAGACTCTTGGACATTTTCTCGAGGGTTGTGGATGGGGTGCAGACTGTTGCTGATCTGTGCTGATTTTCTGGTTCAGGAGTGGGGGGAGGAAAGTGAAATGAGAGGAGGCTGAGCTGGAGAGGCGGTCCCCTGAGGCAGGGAGCTACAGCTGCAGCTGTGGGAACAATGACAGCGGGGCTCACACTCCTGGGGATGTTTTGGGGAGACACCCCCAGTCTCTCTGGGTGGCCAGGGGAAGCCGGGAATGTTCCCTTGTGGATGCCACCAGCAGAGTGGACTGGCAACTGAGGCACAGGCCCCAGGAGTGAAGGGTATGCCTGTGGTGGTACCAGCCAAGGCAGAGCACGGGGATTAGAATACACGTAGAGACAGCTGATTCCCAGGGCGGAGACTACTTTACTCAGCTTCAGATGCACCTGGCCCTCAGGGGATTAAAGCTGAGACAAAGGACTGGAACTCACAGAATGGGTCAACCCTATTTGCAGCCCAGTGTCTGATCCACAGGGAAAAATAGCCAGGACAGAAACAAATTCTGAGAAATTGTTCTGTTCTATCAGCAACTTCAATCAAGGACAGGGTTGGAACTAAGTGAATTGTTCCAGCCCCTAACAAGAACCTAGGTTGCCTGGCCTCCCCTCCCCCTGCCAAACAGTGACAGAGAAGTGGTGGCCTGGCTGAGGAGGCACAGACCTCCCTGTGATCCAGGCAGGTGCAAACCTCAGGGGCATCTGCTCATTGGAGGAAACTGGATCACAGCCCTGAGGGGTTACCAGTGCCTGGGTGTGACAGAGGGGCAAGGTGGGGAAGGAGGCCATCAACCTTCCTAGACTAATCTACTTGCTGGGGAGGCCCTCCTGAGCTCACAGAGCACATGATCAAGTTATACTACTGCTTCCAGCAGACCCCTGCTATCTAGTTGCCAGAGACTTTTCAACTCTTCCATTTGAGGCCGGTGCTGGCTGGGATAATTCATTGGGACCTCTTCAACTGGGCCATTTACACGAGGACTTTCCAAAGTGGTACGCTGGGTGTGTGGTAGTGGGAAGGTTTGATTTTCCTTTTCCAGTTGTTGCCAGTGGGAGGCACGGTGACTGAAATGCTGGTATTTCTCCACAGCCCAGACTTCAATCCAGAGTAACTGATTCTCTAGGGTAAGACAGAGACCAGCTGAAAATAAGACAGAGCCACTTAACACCACCACACCAAGAAGGTCCTCAGTTTCGCAAGCAGTAGCACTGTATGGGTCCTTGGCAAAACTCTAGGGGAAAAGGTACAGACACCAATCCCAGCTCTCAGGCAATGGACTGGTCAATCACTACTCCTAGAACCCCCAACCCAACTTATCCTTATCTACTCATTCAGCCAAACGGTGTAAAATAATCATGGGGCGGAATCAGCAGAAAAGCTCTGGAAACATGAACAACCAGAGTAGAAAAACCACCCCCCACCAAGGAACAATTTGACAGACACAAATGATGATCCTATGCATAAAAATATGGCTGAGATGTCAGAAATCAAATTCAGAATTTGGATCGCAAACAAGATTAATATAATGTAGGAAAACTCGGATTTAGAAATTCACGGAGTATTTCAAAACTTATTTTAAGAAGTCAAGGAATTCAAAGACCAAATGACCAAAGATTTTGACACATTGAGACAAGAAGTTGTAGCCCTCAAAGATCTGAGAAACACAGTAGAATCCCTCAGCAACAAAATGGAACAAGCAGAAGAAAGGATTTCTGACATGGAAGACAAAGTTTGTTTTCGAACGCCCCCAAACCTACAAAGAGGAAGAGAAATGGAAGGCAAAAACGGATCATTTTCTCAGACTGCTCTGGGATAACTCGAAGAAAACCAATGTTCACCTTATAGGGAAACCTGAAAACGACTAAGGGCCATCACAAGGCACAGAGTCTCTTCTTTATGAGATTATGAAAGAGAATTTTCCAGACATGCCAAGAGATTCTGAAATTCAGATAGCAGACAGTCTCAGAACCCCAGCACGACTCAACCTGAAAAGGACATCCCCCAGGCACATCATAATTAAGTTCACTAAAGTTAACATGAAGGAGAAAATTCTGAAAACAGTCAGACGCAAGAAATCCATAACCTTCAAGGGAAAGAATATTAAAATAACTGCAGATCTCTCTGATCAAACCTTTCAAGCTAGAAGAGAATGGTCATCAAATTTAATCTCCTAAAACAAAATAACTTTCAACCCAGGATCCTGTATCCAGCTAAACTGAATTTCATTTAAGATGGAGAAATTAAATATTTTAATGACATCCACATGTTAAAGAAATTTGCTATAACTAAACCAGTTCTCCAGGATATTCTGAGACCTATCCTCCATAATGACCAGCGTAATCCTTCACCACAAAAGTAAACTCACCCAGAAAGTTTTTATCAAATTCAAACTTCCAAAGTGATGAAAGGATTAAAAAAGTCCACTAGACTTTCTAAAGATTTATCAATATTTTCAATTAATGTGAATGGTTTAAATTGTCCTCTAAAGAGGCATAGGTTGGCTATGAAAACTCAGGCCAGACATCTACTGCATAAAAGAATTTCACCTAACCTTAAAAGATAAATATAGACTCGAGGTGAAGGAATGGTCATCTATATTCCAGGCAAATGGAAAATGGAAAAAAGCAGGTGTTGTAATCTTATATAAAGATACAATAGGCTTTAAACCAACCAAAATAAGGAAGGATAAAGACAGACATTTCATATTTGTTAAAGGAAATACTCAATATGATGAGATTTCAATCTTTTCATATTTATGCACCCAACCAGAATGTGCCTCAATTTATAAGAAAAACTCTAATAGACATGAGTAACTTGATTTCCTCCAGCTCCATAGTAGTTGGAGATTTTAATACTCTTTTACCAGTATTGGATAGATCCTCCAATAAGAAGCTAAGTAAAGAAATTTTAGATTTAAACTTAACCATTCAACATCTGGATTTAACAGACATCTACAAAACATTTCATCCTAATAAAATTGAATACACATTCTTCTCATCACCCCATGGAACATACTCCAAAATTGATCACATCTTTGGTCACAAGTCTAACCTCAGCAAATTTAAATGAATAGAAATTATTCCTTGCATCTTCTCAGAACACCATGGAATAAAAGTTGAACTCAACAATAACAGGAATCTGCATACTCAAATAAAAACATGGAAGCTAAATAACCTTATGCTGAATGATAGATGGGTCATAGACGAGATTAAGAAGGAAATCACTAAATTTTTGGAACAAAATGACAATGAAAACACGAATTATCAGAACCTCTGGGATACTGCAAAGGCAGTCCTAAAAGGGAAATTTATAGCACTGCAAGCCTTCCTCAAGAGAATGGAAAGAGAGGAAGTTGACAACTTAATGGGACACCTCAAGCAACTGGAAAAGGAAGAGCATTCCAACCCCAAGTCCAGCAGTAGAAAAGAAATAAACAAAATCAAGGCAGAATTAAATGAAATTGAAAACAAAAGAATTATACAACAGATCAATAAATCAAAAAGTTGGTTTTTTGAAAAGGTCAATAAAATAGATAAACCTTTGGCTAACCTAATCAGGAAAAAAAGAGTAAAATCTCTATTTCATCAAACAGAAATGGTAAAGATGAAGTAACAACAGACCCATCAGAAATTCAAAAAATCCTTAACGAATATTACAAGAAACTTTACTCTTAGAAATATGAAAATCTGAAGTAAATTGACCAATACTTGGAAGCATACCACCTTCCTAGACTTAGCCAGAATGAAGTGGAAATGTTGAACGGGTCTCTATCACGTTCTGAAATAGAATCAACTATACAAAATATCCCTAAAAAGAAAAGCCCAGGACTAGATGGCTTCACGTCAGAATTCTACCAAACCTTTAAAGTGGAATTAGTACCTATATTACTCAACCTTTTCCAAAATATAGAAAAAGATGGAATACTACCCAACACATTCTATGAAGTGACTATCACCTTGATCCCTAAAGCAGGAAAAGACCCAACAAGAAAAGAAAATTATAGACCAATATCAGTAATGAATATTGATGCAAAAATATTCAATAAGATCCTAACAAACAGAATCCAGCAACACATCAAACAAATTATACACCATGACCAAGTGGGCTTTATCCCAGGATCTCAAGGCTGGTTCAATATATGTAAATCCATAAATGTAATTCAGCA
>CAUYRH010038058.1:0-14302 GCA_963574655.1 Perodicticus potto | reverse complement strand
ACCCCAAGACCCCACCCCCTCCCTCCTTCCCTGTCTCTGCTCTTCCTTTCCCCACCCCTCACTCATTCATTCTCTCTCTGCTCTCCCCTTCCCTTTTTACCATTTGACCATTTTTAAGTGTGCGATTCAATAGCCTTGTGTTCACTGATGATGCTGTGCAACTGCCTATTTCTAGAATTTTCTCATCATCCCACACAGAAGCTCTGTATTTATTAAACAATAACTCTCCTCCTCCTCCAGCTCCTAGTAACTTCTGTTATACTTTCTTTCTGGACAAATTTAGCTATTGCAGGTACCTCATATAAACAGAATTATGTAATATTTGTCCTTTTATATCTGTCTCATTTCACATAGCATTATGTTTTCAAGGAAAATGTATGAATTAGTTTTCAAGGTACATGTATATTGTAGCATATATCAGAATTCTATTCCTTCATATGACTGAATAGTATTCCATTGTATGTATATACCACATTTTGTTTATTCATCTGTTAATGGACATTTGGGTTGTTTCTGCCTATTGTCTGCAAATCTTCCAATGTTTCTTAATATCATTGTAATCTTATGACAGGAATTATTTGCATTTATATCTTTCTTAACTGGGATCTGCATTGAAAGTGAAGGCCCTGTCCAATGTCTTACCCATTTCTTTATCCCTGTTACTGGGCATCAAGCAGGCGTTTAGTTTTGGCACTTAATAAATATCTGTCTGTTAAATGACTGAGCAGAAGGTTGAAAATGAGTTTTAAGTCTACTATGTAAAGGGCAAAACAGAATTCAAAAAAATTGACACTTGAATGATGGTTTGATCTTGAATGGTCCACTTGAACGATGGTTTGAACTTGAATGGTCCATGTGTACACATTTTTTCCCAATAAATATGTTCAAAAATTTTTGGAGATTTGCCACAATTTGAAAAAACTCATAGACGAATTGTGTAGCCTAGAAATATTGAAAAACTTAAGAAACAGTTATGCCACACATGCATAAGCTATATGTAGAAACTAGTCAATTTATGTGTTAATTGTATTAGCAGTACGGCTTCCAATCAGCAGAAGGCTATTAAGTTTGGGGGGGAGTCAAAAGTTGTATGTGGATTTTTGACTGGGTAGGGGTCCTCCTTGTTCTAGGGTCAACCGTATTTGTTCAGCTTTGAAGTAACAGTCTTGTTTATTTGGAATTAGTTTTAAGTTAAAGCATAAATGATAGGAGTAACTGCAGAATGTAGCCATTCTCTAAACACAACATGGCATCCAGAAGGCATTATTAATGAAGGCAGGCTAATAGAAAACACTCCTGCTCTGCGTGTGTCTGAGGCTGTGTATGTGACTCCATTGTGAACTGGTCCCAGAGGGTGACCTGCACTTTTCCCCCCTCCCCGTGCTGGAGAGCACTATGGTAAGAATAGAGCAACGAAGTTCCAAAATAGGCGGAGGGAAGCCGTGATGAGGTTTTGGATAAGTTCACACAGTTGCTCGGCAGTCTGACCCTGGGCAAGTGTCCCCTCATCTCTCAATGATGGATGATGCAGCAGCTTGGACCAGTGCGAACAGCCCTGGCTTCAAGGCCAGCTGCCAGAGTTTTCCTTCTTGGAAAGGGCCCCTGAAGGGATGTTGATTTAGTGACTTCTCTTCACAGTTGACTCCGTCGGTCATCATACTTGGAAGCAGGGGCAGAGTAAAGGCCAGGCCCACTTTTTGAATGAGAAATAAAGCCTTTACTGGGAAAGAGTTGGCCGGGAGTGTGTATGAGAATGCTCTCTTACTTTGAAGAGAAGTACAATTGTGTAACCTAGAAATATCAAAATGGCTCTTGGAGAAATGATATTGAATATGGTGGATCCATAGAGCTGTTTAAAAAAGTACTAATGATCTTGTCCAGCTTCTCGGATTTATTGGTGAGGAAATTAACTGATGAGACCTCTCAGAAGGTTTTGTATGTGGCCATATCACCAGGAGGCAGAGTTGGGCAGATACCAAAACATTTTCATCTGAAATGCTCAGTCTATATGAAACAACTTAATTTTCTTTTCTTTTCTTTTTTTTTTTTTTAGAGACAGAGTCTCACTTTGTCGCCCTCAGTAGAGTGCTGTATTGTCACAGCTCACAGCAACCTCCAGCTCTTGGGCTTAGGCGATTCTCTTGCCTCAGGTTCCTGAGTAGCTGAGACTACAGGCGCCCACCACAACGCCTGGCAATTTTTTGTTGCAGTTTGGCCGGGGTCAGGTTCGAATCCACCACCCTCTGTATATGGGCCCGGCGCCCTATTCACTGAGCCACAGGTGCTGCCACAGCTTGATTTTCTAATGATGGCCATACCCTCAACAGATTACCTTTTTTAGTTTTAATAAAGTTGGGATGAAAAACATTTGACGGTGGAAAAATAAGTTTGCTAGTAATGGAATGTGTGGTTATTAAAATATAATGATTTATGCTGCTTTTAGAATAGAACATTTTGGGCGGTGCCTGTGGCTCAAAGGAGTAGGGCGCCAGCCCTATATGCTGGAGATGGCGGGTTCAAACACAGCCCCGGCCAAAAACAGCACCCCCAAAAAAGAATAGAACAATTTTTCAGACAAGCTTTGATTTACAGAAATACTGAGAGTTTCCATATTCCTCTCTTCACACCCACTTTCCTCTGTTATTAACATCTTACATTAATCCACTAATAATGATATGTTCTTATTAACTGAAGTCCATACTTTATTTGACTTCCTTAGTTTTTACATAATGTCCCTTTCTGTTCCAAGATTGTATCCAGGATCCATATTACATCTAAGGGCCACTTCTCCTTAAGCTACTCTGGTCCATGACAATTTCTCTGACTTCGCTTGTTTTTCATGACTTTAACAGTTGTTGAGGAGTACTAGTTAGGTATTTTGTAGAATGTCCCTCACTTGAGCTTTGCATGATTTTCTTTTTAAATTAACAGGCTGGGGTTATGAGTTTTTGGAAGCAAGACTGCACAGGCAAAGTGCCATTTCGTCACATCACATCAAGGGGGTGATTCTCAACACAACTTATCGCTGTTATGAACCTTGATCACACGGCTAGAATAATGCTTGTCGGTTTCCTCACAGCGAAGTAACTCATTTTTTACCACCTCTCTGAGCTGTACTCTTTGGGTGGAAGTCGCAATGTCCAGCCCACACTTATAGAGCCTCCCCATCCCCAACACCTTATGTTCTACCTCCTTGAAAGCAAAGAATCTTCATAAGTTATTGGTATAGTGGGGATTTATATTCCAAGAAAAGCTTAGGATGTTTTTATATGTTATCTTTTATGTGTTTTCAGATATCTGCACATGTAATATCTTGCCCAACTATCACCTTGAAATAACATGTATAATTGAAATATAGGTAAATCACAAATACAGAGTTATAGCTTTTATGTTTTTTCTTCTCCCTACAATTTTTTTTACAAATTAGAACTGAAAGTTTAATAATTTTCATTTTTCTGTGCCAAAAGGAAGCTAGCTAAAAATAGAATGGGGGAGTTGAAGAAGTTAGATGTGAATATTCTGCATATATTAGGAGCTGGTTTTTCAGCCCCTATCATTGACTTACTTAATTTCTTTTTTTTTTTTTTAATTTTTCTTCTCTCTATTTTTATATATTTTTTGTTTTTTGAGGGGGGGAGTTTTTGGCCGGGGCCAGGTTCGAACCTGCCACCTCCGGTATATGGGGCTGGCACCCTACTCACTGAGCCACAGGTACCGCCCCTCTTTTTTTTATATTTTGTTTAAAATTTAACTAATTAAAGTTAAGGAGAAGGAACCAATCTTTACTTAGTGCTTCCAGTATGCTAGGCAGTTTATGTTTACATTTATATTCCCTGACACAAAGTCAGAGAGCTGATGGAGGGGGGTGGAATATACTTTTCCCATTTCATAGATGAGGAAACTGAGCCTTGTAGAAATTAAATAAGCAGTTTGCCCAAACTTTATGCAGATTGATCTGGATCACATCCAGGTCTACACAACCCTGAGTGCTCTTTTCTTTTTTATTTTGGAGACAGAGTCTCACTTTGTTTCACTCTCCCTTGGTAGAATGCTGTGGCATCACAGCTCACAGCAAAGTCAAAATCTTTGGCTCAAGTGATTCTCTTGCGTCAGCCTCCCAAGTAGCTGGAACTGTAGGTGCCCACCGGGCTAAAGATCTGGCTCAGGCTGATCCGGAACCTGTGAGCTCAGGCAATCCACCTGCTTTGGCCTCCAAGAGTGCTAGGATTACAGGCCTGAGCCACTGCTGGAGCCCTGAGTGCTCTTTGTTACTCTGTGCATTCTCCACCAACATTCTTTTTAGTTCTTCATGGTGAATTTGACAAAGAGGAGGAAGAAGGGAAGGTGTGCCCTAATTTGTAGAACCTTCTGTGGTAATGTTCTTGGCATCCCATGCAGACCAGTTTTCTATGATTTGTGTGATTTTTTTTTTCTTGAGACAGAGTCTCACTCTGTTGCCCTGGGTAGAGTGCCGAGGCATCATAGCTCACAGTAACCTCAAACTCTTGAGCTCAAGCCATCCTCATGTGTCAGACTCTTGAGTAGCTGGGTCTTCAAACACCTGCCACAAGCCTGGCTAGGTTTTCTATTTTTACTAGAGACAGGGTCTTACTTTTTCTCAGGTTGGTCTCGAACTCTTGAGCTCAAGTAATCCACCTGCCTTAGTCTCCCAGAGAGATGGGATTATAGGAAGAGCCATTGTGTCTGGGTGATTTGTGTGATTTTTAATTTTTTTGCTGGTTATTAGGTACTTGGGCATGACCCTTCACACCTAAATCCCAGTTTCCAAATGGGTAAAAGAGGACTTTCGGCAGGTTATCCAAGAGCGTCTCCCAGCAGTCACCTGCAGCCCACTCTGCACCAGCCCTTTCCCATTCTTCCCCAGCTTCATCTCCTCTGAGGAGTTTTCATTATGTTAGTGTGGATTGGGCTGTTATAAAAGGCCAGCATTAATAAATAGAGTAAAAAGTAGGCCATTTACAACAATAACTTATTAAAGATAGTTTTATTTGGTTTTTGATAATCGAAGAACAACGCAAGTGTGCACACTAAATCAAGTGGGCAAGAGCGTGTAATCTGAGGCCAAATGCAAACTGAGCAGACTTCAAGCTTACTGACATCAATTCTTCACTGTGTTTTTTTTTTTCTTTCTTTTTTAAAAGTACTTCCAGTTTCCTATGTTTGGGTGATTTCCCTTCCCAACCACCTCCCCCCTTCCAGTTCCAATTTCAGCAAAAGATGCAGAAAATGGAGGAAAAAGCCAACAAAGACTGTGTGTGCAGAGGTGAGGAGCAGGGCAGAAATTGGGTCTCCCTTCCATTGAAGTTTGTCCCATTACTAAGATTGCACTCCTGAGCGCCGGACAGGGCTGGTTTTCTCTGAATTAACCTAACGGCTCTTACTCCTTTACTTGGGGGCAAACAGGAAGCTTTCTTGAGCTGGATCCTAAGAAAACATAATGATGGTCATGCAGTTAATTAAAAGGCAAGCGGACCATTTTCCCTCTCCCCCACAAACTGGAATGTTTATTTCTTCTAGTGTGTGCCAACAATCAGGAGATCATCACTAAGTAGATGGATGACTCTGAGACAGTCATTTTATGCCTGATGTTTCAGTTTTCTCATCTCTAAAATGAAAGTCACAGTTATCTATCCTCCCACCCCAAAGACCACTGTAAGGATAAAATAGGGTGAAAAAGACCTTAATAAGTATGCGCTTTGCAGAAACATAGTGGTATTTCTATGGAAAGAGCACACTATTCTTATAGAATTGGAAATACGAGATTCCATGTGGATCTTGTACCTTTAGGCACAACGTGTAATACTGAACATCATTTCACTAGTCCTTAAAGGTTCAAGGTCATTGCCATGAGCATTGATTCAGAAACTGTCCAGGGTCTTTGCTCTCCGTTCTCAGTGGTTTTAGGCTGCTGTGATTTTTGTGTGAATGTGTTCTGTTTCTTTCTTACTGACAGACTGCCAGCTGCCCTGTCCTGCGCTATTAAAGTAATTTCCTTCATCCTTTCTGATTTTCTGCTTTGGCACTTGGATATCTAGTAATAAATTCTCTAGCATTGTCTTAGATAGAAATCTGCATTTGACTGATAGTGTGGGGAGGTGCTGTGATTTGAGGGCAAGGCCTCTGTTGCTTCTCTATTGGTTATTTGGTCTACTGCATACCATGGACATTACTCTTATTTTCTTTTTCCTCTACTATGGGGTATTTTCTATAGTGTTTGTGTGATTCTGGCACTTTAGTAGCCACACCGTGGCTTCGATTTTAGTGATTTGAAGTGAGTCTGATCAACCCTCACCTCCTCTAAGAAGTTTTACTGAACTAGGCAATGGAGGTGGCTACTTGGTCTTCATTGAACAGGAATTTTGCTCAATTCCTTCTCTCATCATGTCTTTTGAGTTGGCTGGACTCTCAGCTCTTCATTAGGGTAGGAACCACACATCTGGTGTAAAAGAGCCTGTCCTTTAGAACAAGGCTGGATATTCTTTGCCTGCTGCTTTCTCTGTTTTACAATGGAGTGGGCTGGGTAGGCCTATTCCATTCCAGTGGAATCTGCTGGCTGATACCTGACTCCAAGTTGATTCTCTACCTCATCTCCACTGTGACTTCAATCCTTACTTTTTATCTTGACAAAAGATCCAGAAAAATCAAGCCGGTGCCTACATGTTCTTTTAAGGATACTTGAAGCCTGTTTGATCTCCTCTGTGCCTGTGGGTCATCTTTTCCTGTGGAACATGGTCCTATGGCTATCTCAGGATGGCCCTAAACTAAAGGCAAGAGTTTCTGTGCCTATAGTTTTCTCCAAAGTTTCAGGGAACTTTGGCTTTTAAAAAATTGTCATGCAATATTATATTATTGTTTTTATACTACAAGTAGTATCCCCTCCCCCCAGCTAATTGCTATTGTCTTATTCAAAGGATTAAAAATATTTTAAACACCTCATCTTATTTGCATATTATCATGATAACAGATTGCAGATGAAATTTAAACTTGTCTCAAAAGTCTCTTCTATGAAAGAAAATGATTTTCCTGTACAAGACATGCGACCTTTGAAGCTATCATTACACTATAAATCCAAACTATTATTTTCTCAATCATCTACCTGGTAGACGACATCACAGAAGAAGATGTGGAGCTTTCTAAAACTCACCAAACGTGAATTTGTCTTTTTCTACCCAGTAGAGTACAAATGAAAGCATTGGTTTTTCCACGTGAGTTTAACATTGATTTTATAAACAACTGTATACCAGAACCAGTGCTTAGCTCATTTTTTCAGCAGATTATTTGCTGTGCTCCAGAAGGAGAGGCAGTGAAATCCCTCTTTCTTCTTAGCCATCAGTTCTGCTGTTAGAAAATGTATTAGGTAATATATCCAAGCTCACAGAAAACGATAACCAAAAAATGGAGATGAAAACAGTTTTGCGTTGAGATCCAGCATGTAGACTGAATTCTACAGTCTCTTCTCTGCTGCGTATTTTCTTTACCTCTTTAAGAAACAAAAAGTAAAATTTAAAAATAAATGATTCCATATATAGTTGAGACTTTTTAAGTAAGCACACCAGGTCTTAGGTATTTGGTTAAGCTGTAATATGTTATCATCAACTTCTTTCTAATTTAAAAGGAGAAAAGAAGGGGAGGGGCAGCAGAGATGGAGACCTTAAATTTGAAAAGGGGAGTAGGCCTACATGTTAAAATGCAAAATTGTTAATTTAGGCACTCCCACAGCTCTATTCCTTTCTGTTGTTGAATCCATTAACTTTTATGCCATATGGTTGGCATAATCCCTAGTACAGAGTAATCTAGAAACACAAGGGTCCGACTCTGTCACAGAAGATCCCTAACTTTCAGCTCACTCACAATACTCAGGTTTAGCATGCTGGCAATTTTTTAAGATTAAAAATGTTGAATTGGTGTTTATTCTCCCCATGATGCAACTTGAGAATTCTTCTTCAACTGTTTATCAGTTGAAATGCCGATTTAGAATATTCAAAATCTTTGATCTGCTTTTTAGAAGAAACATTTTGAGTCTGAGATGATGTGGCTACTTAGTGTGTTCAGGCTTAAGTAAGAGGAGAGTATGTGTGATTTTCATTTCTCACCTGAGGAAAGAAAAATGAATTATCCGTATCTTTCCATAACTAAAATCTCGCGTTTATAATGACATGGAATCGTTGTACATCTTCCTCACATTAAGTCGGTACTTCTTGGCGAGTTAATAAGTTGCTTACACAGAGTTTTCTCACAAAGTCAGTTGGCCTTACAACAGACGAAATGTGTCTTTCTAGTGTTTAGTCACGGAGAATAATCAGAATAATAAACATGACTAAAAGTTGGTGATCCGACATACAGGGGATTCAGAAGTTTTGAAACAGACCTGCATTTCGTAAATTAAATGAAACATTCTGAAGGCATTCTTTTATTTCCTTTATTGCTTTCTCCCCTTCACTTCCTTCAGCCATCTTCCCTCAATTCCTGTAATGCCTGAGAGTTCTGTTAACAGAGGTCCTCTTGTGGTCTGCTTTTCTTTGTAAGCAATGTTAAGGAACTATGGAGTCAGACAACTGCTGTCAAAGAAGGCTGTTTTCTTTTTCCTTGTAATATAGTTTTCAATACAGGAGGAATCTTATTTGTGTATTTGATTTAGAGCAGAAAACTGAACGGTGCAGGTTTCCTCTGATGCGGTGGAGGGAAGGGCGGAGGTGAATTTCCTACTGGGCAGTGACTGTAGGTGAAGGATCTACTGAGCAGCGTCTGCCTGTCCGACGGGAATGGATGGCACCTAATAATTAGCTTCTTACTTCGCGACTCAGCTCAGCCCTTAGATTTGCAGGTTTTTATTTTCCCAGCTTGTCTAGAGAGTTGCTTGTGCACGCGGAGAAGTATGTCTGTGGCTGGGAGGCCCCAGAGTGAGAACGAACCGCCTATCGAGACGGTCACGGCCGAGAAGCAGCAAACAGCAAATTCTCCATCTGTGGGAAAACATGGAACAGCAAAACCACAGACAGGAAACGGCGCTGCATCTAAACGAGTCACAGCCCTAAGTTTCAGCAAATGGGAAAGAGAGTGTAGGATGTGCTGCTTTTACCCAAGACATGTGTCAGAGTTCGAGCATGCCTCCCGCAACCCGCGCCTTCTTCCCGCTCGGCCCCCACTGCGCCCGCCTTGTTGAATCCGGATCCCACCACCCACCTTATTCTTCCACGGCGTGTCCTGTGTGATCTGTTCAGATCTCATTAAACTGATTTACTGGGCCCGCTGGCTCTGCTCACCCTCAGTTTATTCCTACTTTGTTTAAAATTCGGGAAGTGCTGGGGGAGGGGCACGACATTAATCGCTGCACTTGTGCAAACGGAGTGCCAGCTGATTTATGGCAAAGGTTATAAAGGAAAAGTATTAAGTGTGCTTCATTCCGTTTGGCAAAACCATCCTGCACAATGTCCGCAGAAACCCCCAGAGTCCTGTTTTGCAGAAAGAAGGGGGGAAAAGCTCCACCAAAGATGTGCTCTTCTTCTTTTGAGCATTAATTAAGACTGTAAATCACAGGCCACATGAAACAACTGTATAGGACAGAACGTGGATGGTCCAGGAATTCTGCCGGGCTCGTGTGATCGCTCGGAATACCTACACCAGAGCCCTAATGGGAGGGCGGACTTCAAAGGGCAGTTTTGGCATAAAGGAGAGGTCTGCTCCAGCAGAGAGAGAGAGTTGTAAAGTACAAGCTGCAGGGGAAGAAAAGTAGGCGGCGGGGACAGGCAGGGATGGGGAGAGAGCGCCGAGAGTGGAGCGGTTTAGGACTTTTCCTTAAAAGCACCAGGTTAAGTATTGAACAACTTATGTTCTGTATTCTAAGTGGCTTTGATTTCATAGATTTGAAAATGGAAAGAATACCTATATTTTGAGGTGGAGGGAAAAAAATAGAGAGAAATAAATAAATTAAAAATGAGAGGCCAGCCACCCTGGCTCATGCCTATAATTCTAGCACTGTGAAAGGCTGAGGCAAGCAGTTCGCTTGAGGTCAGGAGTTTGAGACCAGCCTGAGCAAGAGTGAGACCCTATCTCTACTAAAAATAGAAAAAATTAGCCTGGTGTGGTGGCTAACATGGGATGGTCCCTTGAGTCTAGGAGTTAGAGTTGCGGGGCTACTCTGGGGAGAGGGGAGGGAAGGAGGAGGGGAGAGGAGATAAGAGAAGAGAAAAAAAGAAAATACTCTTATATTCTTTCCAGATTTCCCCCCATGTGAAATATCCTTAGGCTTCTTCTTTTTTTTTTAAAGACATAGTTTCACTCCATTGCCCTGGGTAGAGTGGCCTGGTAACTCACAGCATCCTCAAACTCTTGGGCTCAAGCAATCCTCCTGCCTCAGCCTCCCGCAGTGCTAGGATTTCAGACATAAGCCACCATGAAGGCCCTTTGGCTGCTTTTTTTGCATCCCCTACTGCTGAGTCTCATCCCATTCATACTACTGGCAGTTAGAACTGATCCCCTAGAGTGGGTTGTAAATAGTGAATTTAGCTACTCCCTCACTTTCCTTAGTGCAAGCTTCAGCTCTCAGCACCAATAAAGATGACTTGAGACCCCATCACATTATGTTCATGGAAGAGCTCTCCTGCGTTCCTTTTCTATCCCAAATATACATCAAATACTTACAGTAAATATTTTTCTTTCCTGATTCTTATAAGGCTGATTAAGCATATTCTTTGCATTTAGAGATAAGGTAGCTGATCTACTCTTTTAGCATATGTTTTTCTTCCAGTGGGGTTGGATTTCTGCTGAGTTTTCCTCACACTGAAGTGGTGCTGTGGCTTTTGGTCTGATTGTGTATATTTTTAGCTTAGCAGTCCAAGACTAAGGTTAAGTCCAAGTTCATGGCTGGGGAACACAATTTAACTTTGGACCTTTGCTTCATGAGGGCAGAATTTTAACTAACGGGGGTATTATAATTGAGGAAATTATACATGGCTGCTCATTGAAAATACTGTTCAATACTGAACAATTGAAAGCAACTTGAATATCCAATAGCAAGAGCTTGATTAAATAAATCAGAGTTAGTTTGTGTGATGGAATACTAACACATGGTTCAGAAATATGGGCACTAATATGAAAATGTGTTCTCACAATTTTAAATTAAAAAATTATAGTATGACCCTGTTTTTGCTTTGTTTTCCACCTTATTAAAGTATAATTGAAGCATACTAAACTGCACGTATTTAAAATGTATAATTTGATAAGTTTTGACATCTGCAGACACCTGTGAAATCACAATAAAGATAATAAACATTGCATCAGCAGCCCCCTCAAAGTTTTCTGGTGCCTCTTTACAATCCATTCCCATCCTCAAGCAAGCACTGATCTTTATCTTGTCACTATAAATTAAATTGCACTTTCTATGCTCTTCCAAGATTGTAAATATGTTTTCCTATTATTTATTCATTTATTTTTGAGAGTCTCACTGTCTCCCTGTGTAGAGTGCTGTGGCATCATAGATCTCAGCAACCTCAAACCCCTGGGCTCAAGAGATCCTCTTGCTTCAGCCTCTCAAGTAGCTGGGACTACAAGCGCCTACCACAATACCCAACTAGTTCTTCTGTTCTTAGATTTTTAGTAGAGACGGGAGTCTCGATCTTGCTCAGGCTAGTCTCAAGCAATTTTCCTGAGCTCGTCTCAAGCAATTTTCCTGCTTCTGCCTCTAAGAGTGCTAGGATTACAGGCGTGAGCCACCTCACCCAGCTATTTTCCTATTTTTGAAATAGAAGTTTCATAGTTTGGGGTTTTATATTTAAGGAAGTCAAAGATTCATGTTGAGTTAATTTGTATGTATGGTGTGAGATAAAGGTCAATGTTAATTTTTTTCCAAGGGATAGCAAATTGAAGTAGTAGGTGAAGGGATTTTCACCTTATATGAAAAAGACTTCCTGTTTCCCCATTGAATCGCCCTAGCATCTTTGTCTAAAATCAGTAGATCAAATAATTTATGAGTCTATTTCTGAACTCTGTATTCTGTATCATTGGTCTTTATGTCTCAAGTAAACCTATTTTAATATGAAGGTATAATTCAAAGCTCCTAGAAAAATTGCCCAACTAAGTTAAAAATGATAGTTTTGGGGTTGGGGTTTGCTCTCATTTGTATTCTCTCTTTTTTCTCCCTTCATAATGAGTATATATGTTACTTTTGTAGCAATAAACAAAAAAGGAACTTTACTTTGTAAATAACCTAAAAGCAACACCCATGTGGTCCCAAGACTTTGGATATTATGTTTAACTTTATTGCAATGCTGTTTGTTCTTCAAATTTGAGAGTAGGTATTAAATAACTTCTATATTATAAAACATAGAAAGTAAAAATGTAAATAAGAAAAATTATTTCTTCCCTCATGGAACTTATAGTCTTCAATGTACAGAAAAGTAAATGGATAAATAAATGCATGTTTCTGCATACAGTGAGGATGGGAGTCCCAGGATCTTCAAGGAACACCTGGCTGACGGTCTGCCCAGACTTGGGGGGACATGAGGATGCTTCCTGGGGAAGTGCCCTCCAATCTGGGCCTGCTTTTATTATTATTATTGTTGTTGTTGTTGTTGTTGCAGGGTTTTTTGGCTGGGGGCGGGTTCGAACCCACCACCTCCGGTATATGGGGCCAGGGCCCTACTCCTTGAGCCACAGGCGCTGCCCTGGGTCTGCTTTACATATTGCTTCCATTGAAGCCCAAGGGAAGAAATGAAGATGCTGGTAAATTTAACTTTTGGCAATAGAAACTTGAGAGTAATTGAATGGTTTATATTTTTTCTGCAAAACAGAAAGATCTTCAGTTTTCTGAGATGGAAGGACAGAGGCTTGGGAATGAAGGTTTAGAACTGAAGGTATAGAAAAGTGGTGAGAGATTGCAGTTGGGAAACAGGGAATGACGTCCAGGCAGTGGCCTGGAGGTGGAAACCAAGGCTCAGGCGATCTCCAAGCTTAGATTTTTGCGGTATGTGGGGAAAGATGCCAGGGCAGCAAGCCCCCAAAATACAGAACTTTGAAATTTAAAGCTGAAAGGGACTTTAAGAGAAATAGGTCAACTCTCTAATTTTACAGATAAGGAACAAAAAGGCAGAATTGAGGTTGGAGCCTGATCTGCTAATTCCCATCCCAGTTTTGTTTGTGTGTGTTTGTTTTGTATTTGGACCATAGTAGCCTCCTTTTATAGAGTTGTGTCCCTTAGACATAGGAATCTTATTTATTTTTCCTTAGGCATTTCCCCTGCAATTAGTGTATGTTGCCACTCAGTTGAAGATGATGCCTTCCCTAAGGTCTCGTAAAACCACAAATAGATTCTCACAAAACCAGACAAATGGATTTTATTAAAAAGAGAAGAAATGGACATGTTTTCCTATGAAGTTATCAATTAAAAAAGTTAAGTTGTAAAGCAGCTAGGCGTGTTAAACAATACCACAACACCATATTTAAATGACAACCCTCAATTAAAGCAAAATTTGAAGAAATAAGTACCCTCGTAAAATCTGTTCCTTTTTTTATTTGTTAATTGTTATTAATTACCGATTATTTTAATCCTAGTTCTCTTCCACTCACTGAAGTTACTTGTAAGTACAAATAATGGGTAACAATATTAAGAGTTTATTGTATGTCTGGCATTGTGCTAAGGGACTTAAACATTTTCTCATTTAATCCTCACAAAAGCTCTATGGGATGGGCTGTATTATCATCTCTACTTCAGAGATGCAGAAAGACAGGCTTGGAGAGTGGTGGAGCCAGATACTAAAAATTGGTTGTTTCATTTCTTTTCTTTCTTTTTTTACAGTTTTAAAATTGTTGTTTGTTTTTTCAAGACAGGGTCTTGCTCTCTCACCCAGGGTAGAGCACAGCAGCCTCACAGCTCCCTGCAACCTCAAACTCCAGTGATCTTTCTGCCTCAGCCTCCCTAGCTGCTGGCACTACAGGCACACACCACCATGTCTGGATAATTTTTCTTGTTTTTTTGTAGAGATGGGGTCTTGCTCGTGCATGGGTTGGTTTCAAACTCCTGGATCTAAACAAGCCTCCCACTTTGGCCTCCCAAGTGCTAGGATATCAGGTGTAAGCCACTGTATCTGGGCCAATTTTTTACTTGTGATAAAATATGCATAACATAACATTTACTATCTAATCATTTTTTTTATTGAGCAATAATAATAATAATAATGCAAAAAAAGTAACATTCACATTGTCAGATAAGAGTATGTCTATCATAGAATGCTTTGGCTCTGAGGTTCAGTATGGAGTCATCAGTTAACTTCTTATTTTTTTTCCC
>CAUYRH010038055.1:0-10713 GCA_963574655.1 Perodicticus potto | reverse complement strand
CCTGCCACAATGCCCAGCTATTTTTTGTTGCAGTTTAGCTGGGGCCGGGTTTGAACCTGCCACCCTCAGTATATGGGGCTGGCGCCCTACTCACTGAGCCACAGGCGCTGCCCAAATATAAATGTCTTAACACAATAACTAGGAAAATGCCACGAAAGCTATGTTAACCAGTTCACTGAAAATATTTCAAATTGTATATAAAACCAGCACATTGTACCCCATGATTGCATTTATGTATACAACCATGATTTAATAAAAAAATTTTCTTAAAAATCACACACACTTTCATAAGAAGAATAGATCATAACTGTGCCCCAAGATGAAGGAGGGATGGGGGGCTGGGGAGGGAGGGGGGAGGTCAGATCAAGGGAGGGTGAATGGTGGGATCACACCAATGGTGCATAATGCAAGGGTATATGTCAGACCTATTAGTATAGAGTATAAATGTCTGAACACAATAATTAAATATACGAGATGAGGTATATATTAACCAGTGTGATGTAAGCATTCCTAATTCTATATGAAATCAGCACATTGTAGTCCATGAATGCATTAATGTATACACAATATATGTGTTTACAATTTAATAAAAAAAAATTAAATAAATAAATAAAAGTTAATTTCATATAGGTTTTCAACTTTTCAACCCATTGAGGCAACCATTCCAAATGGAAATTATTGAAGCATTTATGATAGAAGCTATCACAGATAAAATATCACCTCTTTAAATATTAAGCAAACATGTATAAGTATCTTCCATATACCAGCGTCTACTCAGAGAAAGGCATGGTGCCTGCCACAAAGGAGCACAAAGTTGATGTTTTCAAAGAGCTTCCATATAAAATGTCTTGTAAGACCTTTCTGGTACTCCACATGACAGAGGATAAAAGACCAAAACCGAGACAGAATTTAGGGACAGGTAATGTTTTTCTTTGCACCTCACTCCCTGGCCATTTGCAGCAATTTCTAACTGCTTCCCCCTTTTCTCCCTCTAGGCACCACTTTACCAAAGAGCTTGGTTTTCTCGAGTAACCTCGTAACTCTAAACAGACATTTAGTTATTGGCCTTTAGACACACTGGAAAGGAGCTGGGTGATATCTCATAAAGAGGAGAGAAATTTTTCTAACTCCCTTTAAATGAAGAAAGAAAAATCAATAAATGTATCTTTTATGTTTCTGATTAGAAATTAATGCCAATAAAATCTTACATCTTAAGACTCGTAAAAGAATATTTCCTAAGCTTGATTTCTAGCACGCAATTTATTCATGGAAGGAAGATGTACCTACAGAAAAATATTTGTTCAAATACTAACGTTAACGATGAAAAGTTAATTCTTCACTGTGAAGAAAAAACTGAGTACAGTGCATGAATCTGCTAGCCATTGATTCTTTAATGTGGATATCTTTTTAAAATAAATGATGCATTTATATATTGCAAAAGTAATTTTATTTCAAAAGTGACTTAGAATTAAAATATCTAATTATAATACCTAATTAAAGAACAGAATAAAAGATAAACATATTGAATATTGTCAAAAGCAGTCATGGTAAACTTAACATTGGATTCCACAGTCCACACTACTAACCATGGAACTTCTTTTTCATTTTTTTCTTCTTTAGAACACTTATGGCAAATGCTGGATACTATGTTGAATTGCTTTATATATAAATTTCATTCCATTTGTATTTCAGAAGACTATTAAGGATTTCAGCCCTTAAATTTGCCATTTTCTAGTTTAGAAAAGCTGGTCCCAAAACTGAGAGACAAGTAAGATTATGGGAGGAAAATGCAGATAAGATTTGAACTGCCTTCCCCATAGCCACAGGCGTCTTAAGCTAAACCATAAAAGAGAATCGCTGAACCCCTGAAAAGTCTCCATATCTTTGCTCATCTTTTACCTCATCTAATACTTACCCAGATATCATTAGGGCAACAATATTTAATATGGAAGACAAAGTCAGACTGGCAAATGCCCACACATGACCTTTTTTTGAACAACATCTTTATTAAGAGGCTCAGGACCTTGACGACTGACCTCTCTGGCTGCCCACTCTCTACTTGGTGTTTGACCTTCAATGCTGGCACAATTCTGGCTCTGATCTCCAAAGCACAAAAGACAGCAAAGTATATAAGTATCAGAACCCTTGATATAAAAAAAAAACTTAGAAAATAACATCACAGTTTTCTTCAAAGGAAATTAAAGTACATTTCTAGAAATTATTTGCTTTCTACTAATCACATCCCATTTTCTCTATACCCCTAGAAAGCTTTGCTGGGTCACCAGTGATGATATAAGGAAAGCTGAGTTTTCAACTGCAAAGTTATATTGACTTTGAACTTGGAAAGCGCCATCGTCTCCCTGATGGAAAAGGTTACATACATACTAGGCACTGACAAGCAGAACAAGTGAGGGAATGGCACCGGGTCAGTTCTTAGCCATAAATCAGTCCGAGGCACCTTTTATGCTGTCTTTCAGATCATCATTGCTAGGCCAACCCTAACATTTTGTTAATTACTATAGTATGACCAACCAAATTAAGCCAGGCACACAGTGATTCTCTAGTATTCGTTACCAGACTCCTTGGGAAGTGAATATAGTTGATATAATTCATGTAATTCTCACGCTGCACCTGTCTTTGAAATGTTTCTGTCTCCATCACTTTGGTCTCTCTGAACCCATCTTGGGAGGCTCGTGCTCATTTTCCCTCTCTTGTCTGACACTCTTTCATTACTCTAATTTGTAGCTTTCCATCCATCCTGGTTATTCAACTGCAACTTTCCATTATACCCCTCAAAGTCTTTGTACGTAATTCCACAGAAAAAAAGGAAGAAACTGATTTTCCAATTCAACAGTATTTTGCATTTATAAGCAAATACTACACACTGAAATGCAGTGAGAAAATTAAATCATGAATCCCAACCCGAGTTGGCTTGCCTTGGTTCTTTAAAGGAAATTTGCCACCTTGCCTCACGCCCATGAGGTAACAATAAACACGACCTGACTTGTTTACAGTTGAGTGCTTTATGTCATCACTTTCTAGGTACACAACGAACTGGGCACAGAACAAACAGAATGTCCCTTTGCTTTGCCAAGAGATGCTCATTTCTGGACAGCTCTTCTATTTCCTCTCTGAATGGAAAGGCACTTTTCAAAGCCTGATATATTCCATCGTCCTGATAAAGGAGGTAACCTCTTGTCGTGTTTGGGTTATTAGTTCAATATATATTGAATTGTTGGATTAGCAGGATGTTCTGACCTTCTGCAAAGTCTGTTCAATTCACAACCTTGAGAAAAATGAGGTGGGCTGTGTTGGGCACGGACACAGAGGGCAGATTATGGAGAAAGGAAGACAGCAAGACGGCTTTTCTATCAGAAGGTACACAGGGTACAATGTGTGTTGACTGGGCCTCTTCTTCTTCAACTTACTCTACTAAATAGACTCTATTTCTTCCCTTCATATGGAAAAATTGAAAATTAAATTTGGAGCTCCTCTTAGTCCCTTTTTCACATCTTGTACATAGTCAGAGGAATTTTAAGCAATATTTTCATCTTGTTTTCTTTTTAAATTTAGACACATTGGGAATGGGCTGGCAAAAGAATACAGGTGACTTTTGTGAAGCTACAAAAGACTCCCGTGCCACATGCTGTAGAAAGAATGGGCTAATATTACTTTCTGATGAGCTCTTCATGTTTTTATTCTTGGATTCAGAAGAGACAGAAGCAAATAGAAGTTCCTTTCCTTGCATGGTGATTAGGGAGCCAATTCAGTGGCTACGGAATCTAACACAGTACTAGCAGATAGTATCCTCTCTACCTCCAACTTTAAGCAATGTTTGTGGACACCTGGAATGCTGTGTTGAGGTGGATTTCAAAGATCTTTGCTAATGGGGAAGGAGTTGCTGAGATGGAGTAGGCAGGTCGGCTTAGGGGGGAAGGGGCAGCAGCAGCCACATCCGAAAAACCCACCTAAGGTCACAGGTTAGATTATGTGTTAGACGAGAGGTTTTTACACTTGCGTCTTCTTCTGCCACATAATTGGTAGTTAAACTAATAATAACAAAAGATTGTTGTGATTAGTAGTGGTGGTAGTGGTGGTTGGCTGGTAGTGGCATGTCAGTATTATTATGAAACATTAGCTGATTGTTTTCTATCTGCCAGATACCATGCTAAGCATCTTACATGTAGCAAGCAGTTCATTTAATGCTCATAGGAATCCTTTGACATACTTTTGACTTAAAATTGATTCTCAGAACTTTAGCTGCAATTCCATCCTTTTCTCTTCCAAAGAAGAAAATGTTAGCAAGCAAGTGACTGTTATGCAGTAATCTTGAACCCACTGCAAATTATACAAATAAATCTTTCTCAACCTTTAATATTTTTCCTAATGACTTGTGACTTTACGTGACTTGTGACTAATGACTTGTGACTTGTAGCTAATGACTAATTATGACACAATTGCATGTTGACACTGAAGCTGAGCAATCCAGTATTGTATTTCACCATTCTTATTTCCCAGACTCACTACCTAATTCCAAACTGGATGTCATGAAAATATGTATTTTTCATAAAAGTGGAAAGCAGATGAGAATTGGTAGACGTGCAATTACCAATCTCCCAATACTGCCAGAAAACAATCAATTAAAAATGCAGATCTTATAGTTCATGGTGCTGCATAGAAAAGGTGTTCAAAACCATTTTTGTCCATCCTTCCATTTTGCAAATGTGAAAATTAAGACCAATGGTTTGCATGTATATTTGGCTACTTTTTAATTTTTTCTAATACACATTTCTAAGATGATGGAAAATTTGTTTTAAATAGTAAGAGTATTTATGTTAAATTTTAAGTAAAGGTATCTTCAATTCTACTTAAAAGTTCACTGATGGACTTGGCTCCCGTAGCACAGTGGTTATGGCGTCAGCCACATACACCGAGGCTGGCAGGTTCAAACCCAGCCCGGGCCAGGTAAACAACAATGACAAATGCAACAACAAAACAAATAGCCAGGCATTGTGGCGGGCGCCTGTAGTCCCAGCTCCTTGGGAGACTGAGGCAAGAGAATTGCTTGAGCCCAAAAGTTTGAGGTTGCTGTGAGCTGTGATGCACAGTACTCTGCCGAGGGCAACATAATGAGACTCTATCTCCAAAAAAAGAAAAGAAAAGAAAAGAAAAGAAAAAGAGTCCACTGATGATAAAATTTTTAGTGAGTTTCCAGCAATAAAATCAGATCTAGAAACTTCTTTTGGAGGACAAGCATTGTAGACACCGGGTATATGAATGTTTATTTTAAATAAAGATGAAATAAAGGAAGTAAAAGAAGAAGGGAGGAAGAAAGGAAGTTAGTTTTCCCATTACAAACAAATTAAAATCTCATTTATATTAAATAATCATTTTCTAAACATTAGCATCTTTGCATTGCCAATTCACTGCCTCGCAACTGCACATTAAGGGCTACTTTAAGAGCTAATTCTTCTTCCCTTCTAATACAAGAGATAATCTAAATTAACATGTAAAATGCACATTATAGTAATTAGTCAGACACAAAATGTGACATGGGGCTTTGAAGACTATCAGAGCTAACTTCCAGAATTGCAATTAAGAGGGAAACATGTAAAATAAAAATCCACATTCTATTTTTTTAACTCTTGAATCTATGTTGAAAGCATTAAAATGTAAAATTAGTATACCCTATATATATATATTTATTTATTTATCAAAGATGAATACTCTAGCCAGAGGTCTCTCTAGCTATACCCCCGGAAGAGTAATTAATCTCAAAAGAAAGGATCAAAGAATAGCTTGATATTGGGAAGCAAAGGAAGTGAAAGGTGTATTTCTGACCAGAGATACAGAAGATGTTAACAGGAACCAGAACATTATCTAGTAGGTTTTCAGACATGATCCCAAAATGGTCATTATCATGATTACGTAAAGAAAATATGTTGTTAAAATATGAAACGTAAATAAAAGTTCCCTTCCTGGGCAAGCTTAACAGTGATACCATTTCCTAGCCTCTGCAATGAATTTCGTATTTGTTTTTGGTTTGCGTGTATGTTAGAAAACTAAAAGAAGTCATGCAATGATAATAAAAGATGTGTTTCAAGGATAATCAAAATTTCAAGCTAGAAACAATGTTAGCTATCATAATCCAATGCAATCTTCTATTTTTTTAAGATAAGAAAATGAGGATCCAGAGTCTTTAACTGGCAAGTTTTAGATGGCAGAGTTAGTCCTAAAATCTGCTGCTAGGATGCTGAGCCCTGCTAGATCACCATTCCACTAGTTATTTAACATGCAAAGGCCCAGGAAGCTTCACTCTGCTGAACTAAAAGGAGGTGGTGAAGTTCACAGAAATTCTCTTCATTATGCGCCAATGTCTCTGAAGCCCAGTACAATTTCCTTCACAAAGTCGTCTTTCCCTGCAAGCTTCGCTTTGTGATTTACCCTTAGGAATATCACTCGATGGCTTTGAGAGAGATGAAAACTTCTTATGCTTCTCCATTTTGAATCAATTCAATGTTAAATTAGAAACTTCATGAGTCCGAATGACTGGTTAGCTATTTAGGGGACAAAATCTTCAGCAATCACCCCCGTTATACACCTTCCCAGGGATGTTAGGAACTTTGCACTCATAACATAGAAGGCTAACATTATTGTAGCATTAAAAATGACATAAAGATTTTAGTTACTCATTTAAAACTATCTCAGAAGCAAAAGTAGAGAGTCATAGTCTTGAATAGTGCGTACTCCCCTATCATGAATTTCTTATCATCACCGTACTTTAAAAATCAGCTGTTCACCTTGAACATCCATTTATGATACTTCTCAGTCAATAGGCACGAACTGAGTACATGCCGTGTGCTAGGACTGTGCTCTACGCACTATACGGGTCACAGTAAGGTGGGAGAGATGGCTGTAACTCCACATTACAAGTGCTGTCAAATAGATATCTATAGGACTCTATGGGAATTGATAAGATAAAGGTGCTAATTTCCAGCCCCATCATCCAGGCTAGAAAGAGAATGAAGAAGGGAATCGTGGAAGAGCAGAGGCACAGGATGCATATTTTTATATGCTCTTTTAAAAAACCCAAAAGCTGTTAAATTAAAAAGTGGCCAAAGCATTTAGCAAGCAAGAAACACCATCAATATAGGATCAAAAAGCCACAGGAAGCTTTCATGTACAGCCCCCGAGTCGCCAGCTGGTGGGGAAAGGCAACCCTGCCTGGTTGTTGGGCTGCAGGTGTGTCCAAGATCACGGCAGGAGAGTCTGAGAAACCCCTCGCTGATGAAGTTACCAGCGCAGAGGCCTGTCTTCCCAGCACTCTCAGCCCAAGACGCCCTCCCTTCCCCTCGCATGACGTCTTCCTCACTCTTTAGATCCAGGGTGAAGTGTAACCATCCCTTCCTTATCTAAACAGACGCACCCACCATCACTACCGCCACTGAATCATTCCTCTTTGTCTTCATAGAACCTTATTTTTCTTGTTAAATGGCGATCTCGCCCATTATAATTGAGCTTCCTAAGAGCAGAGACTTGTTTCATATCAAGCACAATATCTGGCACCTATCATCTGTATAAATCTATTCATGATTAAATACAGAAGGAAAGAAAGATGGGAAGAATGGAGAGAAAAGGAAGCCCAGAGGCCTCGGCTTTATCAAGTCCGAGAGATCAATGGAACTGGATTTATTTCATCTGTTAAAATGCAATTTCATTAGATCACTATTTGTCAAATTTTACTAATAAGTATACTTTTAAAGGAAAAACTTCTCACTAGCTCTTAAGCTAAACTTAAAATATTTTTATGGTAATAAAATAATGTATCAACATAAAATCCATACCAATTTATAAGCCTGTAACTGAAAAACTAAAAAAAATAAATAAAATAAAATTCAAATTATCAACATTCAAGTGATCTGCTAAATGATGTTATTTTTTAAAATTGGTTGTCATCACAACATGAATTACCCACTCATTACTACAACACAGGGGCATTTGATGTCACAATTTGCTGGTCACATACCTCTGTGCCAGCTCTGGGACCCCTTTGTTCAGACAGTACTGTATGGTGACTTCATTTTGCCTTCACTTAAAGGGAATGTAACATTTTATGAATTAAATATGTCTCTGTTCTTCCATTGGGTCAATTAAGAAATATCACTTGGGGGCCAATGTGGCAAGAAAGACAGACAAAAGTGTAACTATTTAAAACACGAATAACATAAATAGTTTAAAAATTGCTATGAGCACCTCAACAAATGCTGATAAAGAGGTCACCAATCTCCCATCTTGAGAAAAAAGAGCATCCTGGATTGTGGCCTAGTTCTTGGGCTTCATTCCTGTAGTGGAAGACCTAGACTCGAAACTCTGTTCAAAATACGAGCACTTTTCAGTTATTTTGTGTATCTAAGCAACCCTCAACTTTATTACGAATAAGAATCCCTGCATAAGACACGTACCATTTTCTGACTCTCATTTTCCTCTTGCACCAAATGATGGATTTGGAACTGTTGATATCCAAACTCCATTCGGTTTGAGATATAGGGATTGGCACGCTAATAAAATGGTATTATAATTGAATGTCTAAGACTTTTAATCAGCAAATCACCTGTCACCATGAAACTGTATATAAAGGTAGTAAAACAAGACCCTGACACTTTAATATTGATGCAGGGTTTGGCCCAAAGTTCCTGCATAGATCACTAGTAAGCCCACACTGACCAAGGAAGACCCCTTTTCCCTATGCAGGCTAAGGGTAACTGTCCCTGGACCGCAGCGTCTTGCTTCCTCTACTCAATCCAGACCCAAATGCAAGTCTCAGTTCTAGTTCTTAGCACTCCGCTGGGATGCCTCACCCAGAAGCTGACCGAAAATAGTATGAGCAAGGATGTGTGTGTGTGTACATGCGTGTGTGTGTGTGAGAGACAGAGAGAGAGAGAGAGAGCAAGAGAATAAGAGCCTTCCACTGGGCCACCCCAGAGAAGGGCGAGAAGGGCCAGTGCCCCTGCCATCAGTGGCTGAGAGATAGAATGAAGGGACTCAAATGGAGCAAGATCTCAGATACACAGAGAGAGACGCGGAAAGTCAGAGAGACTCGGGGAGTCAGAAATCGTTTCTTCCCAAAGGGATCAGACCTAAATCTTTTATATGTTGGGCTAAGAACAGACTAGATGCAAAGGATAAAGAGATAATGGGATCCTTTCCCTTCGCTTTCCCTGGGACAAGAGGAAATAAGAGGCGAAACTCTGGGCATGCTCTGACTGGACTCCTAAAGCATTACTGTAAACCACCACCGACACGAGGGCCAGTCACAGAGCTAAAGTCCCCCTGCCAAAGTAGAAGCTCAGGTTCCGGGGGATGAAATAAGGGAAATGGAAGGGAAAGTGACTATCTTTAATCTATTCAATTTCATGAAATAATAAAAGCTGGATCGTGCCCACCTCCATAGAACATTTCATTTTTCTTTCCTGGCCTCCTTCTTATGTTATTTTTTTCCCACTGTTAAGCCTGGTGTCACTAATTGCTAACCTTGGGATATAGATTTTTTTAACCCTCAAGTCCAGTCTCCTAATCTATAAAAACATCTAAAGCATCAAGCATTACTGTGAGCATTAATGGAATAATAATTTAAAAGGAGTACAGATCACATAAGATATAACAGTTCCTAATAAACATTTACTCCCCTTTGTCTGACCGGAAAGTCATTGTGGAGTGAGGCATTACCTCTTAAAATGTGTCTTCAATTTTTGTTAACGGAACAATTTTTAATTGCCCTCCAAGGAAGTATGTGAAACTGAGGAATGTGTTGAGTTAGTTATATTCTAAAGTAAGAAATCTTACTGTTATTTTAATTTCTCAGACCAGTACTGTTGCTAGAATTTTTCACAAGAGAAAATCTGACAAATACCAAGAAAGGAAGCCTAGGGAGGTATCAACTGTGTGGACTGCAGCACAGAGGAAGTCCTCGGGGAGCCCTGCACAACTCCTGTTTCCCAAGTCAGCATCTAAATAAGAAGAATAGGTCAGAAACGAAAATGCAATTTCTATGGAAGTGGCTGGTGAGAGGCATATAAACGTGAAAAGACAACAAATATTGCTTTTGTAAGTTATTTCTAAGATCGAATCAAATGATGTGATTCAAAATATCTTAAAATCATGTTGAAACATTTCAATTCAGGTTTTTCAATTCAAGGCGATTTTCCCTCGGTAATAGTAAGTGTGTAATTGAAAGAGTTGAAACGTTTAATACCAAATATTTAAATCAATCCCTATTGTAACACCAAATATTTAAATCAATCCCAAGAGTTGAAACGTTTAATACCAAATATTTAAATCAATCCCTATTGTAAACTTTTTGGATAGTGACACAAACAATATCTCAATCTCTGCAGGCACGCCTCGGTACCCATAATTTGTTGAAAAATGAATTTATAGATACAATTTCAACCAGTATACTACCATCTAATGTTTTAAAATCCAGCCAGGTTTTCTATCACCTGAGTTTTGTATCTTACAGTTTTAGATGGAAAGGGCAATCTCTTTGTATCTTTCAAATATTCTCAAGTAGTTTTAAAGAGTCAAAAAAAGAGAGATTTTAAATGAATGCTATCTTTTTATCACAATTGCAGGTAAAATGGTGATAAAGAAGCAGTTTCTTTGCATTATTATTATTAATATTGCTTAATATTTCGATGCAGTAATTGTCTGATT